>JAADWX010000753.1:0-14915 GCA_023336405.1 Globisporangium echinulatum | reverse complement strand
TAGTGCAATGTCCCTCCAACACGTTTCAAACGATTGCATCTCTTCCTCCACCGCAAGTCCTCCGCGTATATGCACTACAGACTCGCGATAGGTAGTAATCGCTGTCGGAGACAGATTCAGCGACCCGGTGATCATGCGCTCACGGTTGATCAAGATCACCTTCGTGTGCATCTTCGTTGTGAACGACACTTGAACGTTGCGATGATTCCAGTTGAAGTGCGACTATTTCGATGTTGCCGAATGCGTCCCAAATATATTGCACTTTTACTGTAATTCGCATTACTGCTCGCAGCGAGTCGATATATTTCGTATTGTTGAATGAACCATGTATTGTCATATTTTGATGTGAATGACGGTACACAGGCTGATCAGCAAATCTGCAAATTGGCTTGCCAACCTCACACTTGCTCGATTAATCATGGTGGAACCGAGTACACTCGAGACATCGACGCAGCTCCTGTCACGCCGGAGCAACAGCGGCCGCAAGCGCATGCCGCGCGTCGATGAGTCGCGCCCGTACGGCGAGTGGCTCGCAGTCCAGCTCAAAGACGAATGCAAGCGCCGCGGTATCACTATCGTACGCAGAGGGCCATCCGCGAACGCGAGCAAGCACAACCTCGTGCTAGCGCTGGAGCGTCACGATGCCGCACACAACACCTCGCGTAGGTCACATCGAGAACATGAGCAGCAAAAAGAAGAGCAGTTACCCACTTCCAATGCTGCGTATAGTGCTGCAGGCGTGTTCGAAGTGCAGTCCACCTGTCCTGCTGCAGGACAGCAATCGCCATCCGCATCAACTTCGGCACCACCGCCAGTATCAACAACAACAACAACAACAACACCATCATCGACGGTAGCACACAACAGCAACAGTGGCGGCACGCATGGGATTGCCATCGCAACGACCTCAGACCACTCTTTCACTAGCTGCAGCAACGACCAACCGCCAATAGAGTCAATACCAGGATGCATCGACGTAGCCGATCGCGAGCAGCTCCGCATCGTCGAGCGCAACAGCAGCGGCGCAGTGTTTCGCCTCGTGAACGTGATCTTCATGAGCTTTGCAGCGCGCTTTGACGAGCTCATGCGCGATGACTCGGCAAGCGCTGCAGGTAGCAGCAACAGCGATGTCCCGAGTGTCTGGGACGACGTGTTTGCAGCGTTCTATCGTCCAGTCGCAGCGTTCACGCGGCTCGTAAAGCGTCACGCGATGTTTGCAGGCGTCGATCTGTCGCTTGCAGCCATACAGCAAAGCGACCATACGCGAGACAGCAGCCGGTCGATCGCGCGTCAGTGGCGACGTCTGTGTGTGGCGTATACACGCACGCTGCAGCTTACACAACAGGTAGCGGCACGAGCCGACAGCGCGCAGTTCTACGCGATCTGCGGCGGCCGCCTCGACGTGCTGTACTTGCATCTGTGGCTGCTGCTCAAGCCCGAGTTGGCGCCACACTTTGCGCCGCCAATGCCGTCTGCTCACTCGGTCTCGCAGCTCAATCGGAGCCACGATTGCAACGACAGCACCACAGTCCGAGCCGTTGGCGCCGTAGCAGCAGCAACGCCGTCAGCACTGAGGGACGACTTGAATGCCACGACGCACACAGCCAAAGGCGATGCGGGTGTTCGGCGAAGTGCGAGCGAGTGCACGAGCCGCAGCGTTTCGCCAGTGAGTTGCTCGCTGCTGTCGGAGCCACATCGCTGTAGGTGCGATCACTACGCCGTCACTCCATCCACGTTGCACGCTGAGTACGTTGCGCTCAAGCTCCAGACGCTACGTGCACGCGAGGCGCGTGAACAGGTGCAGTTCTACGACGCGCGGCGACGCGGACTCGTGGCCGAAATGCGCGAGCTTTCGACTGCAATTGGTGCACTCCAGCGTCAGATTCGAGCGCTGCGACGTCCGGATCGCACGCTTGCGGTCGTGTGCGACGATGGCGTCGACGTCGATGTCGATGACGACGCTGCGCTGATGCGCGATGAGCTCGCGTTCCTGCGTCACCAACAGCAGCTGCGCATTGCCGACGTTGCGCGCGTCGAGGAGCGACTCGCACAGTGCATCGATGCACACGAATGCGCGTTGCTGGCTGTCATCGAGTCGCCTTTGTCCAGTCGGCGATGCGACGGCAACGTCTCGAGCAGCAATGAGAACGATGATGACTGACCAGTAGCCGCGTCATGAAACGCATACGGACGCGACCCGTCAGTCAGTCACAGTCAGTCAGTCAGTCAGTCAGTCAGTCAGTCAGTCAGTCACAGCGACCATGAGCATGCGCAAGCTCAAAGCGCGCGGCATTGGACGGCTCGAGCTCCTCGCATGGCTCAACGAGTTCCTCGAGACCGACTACACCAAAGTGCGTGCTGCGGTGCGCGCTACTGCTGGATGGGAGACGCACTGCTGACTCTGTAGCTTTTGTCGCGGCGACTGTGCTAACGCAACTCAGATCGAGCACCTCGCCGATGGCATCGCGTACTGCCAGGTCTTTGACGCACTGTACCCCGGCAAAGTCGCGCTCGACCACGTTGCGTTCGAGGCCAAGACGCGAAGCGACTACGAGCGCAACTTTCGCGTGCTCCGCAAAGCGTTCCACGTCTGTGATATCCGCAAGGTGCGCTTCATGCATGGAACAGTCAGTCAGGACAGACAGTCTAGAGCAGACTAGGAGAGACAGTGTTCGACAACTTAAGGTGTCGCTTGACTGGCGATCTGGACGACATACACCCTCACCTCCAGCGTCTGGTTCGTACGACTCATTCACGTGGTGTGTGCCTCGACCAGGAGATCCCCGTGCGCAAGCTCGTCGACGGCGTCTTCCACGAACACTTTGAGTTCCTCCACTGGGTGCACGACTACGTCCACCGCACGTACCCGGACGTGCTGCAGTCGTACAGTGGCTTTGCGCGCCGACAGCAAGTGCTCGGCGCGACGCTGTCGCTTGCGCAGCTCAACACGGCGAACACGAACCTCGTGCCAAAGTACTCGGTACGGCGTTGTAGTGTACGACTCGAGTTGGCTGTTGCGTCAATTGGGACTAAGAGCTGCTGATGCTGTTCAGAACACGATGAAGCTACTTCGGCGGGACTCGTTCATTGGGAGTCCCGAGCGACTGGCTACTGCTGATGCTGCGCGTCTTGGAGTTGTCGATACTGGACGAACGCTATCGGAGGTGGACGCCCCAGTCAGTAGCGGCAGTGGCAGCTCGCATTCAGAGCACGACAATCGTGAAGTAGCAGTGACACTGACGGCGTCAGCAGGCGACGATGCTTGTGAAGTCAGTGACGACGGTGCACCCGACCACACAAGCGGCGTTGAGAGCGTCAACACGTCGCTCGAGTTTGTCAAGTGCGGCGACTGCATCGATCGTTGGCTGCGAAGTTCGCTCTCGACTCTGTTGACAGCAATGACAGTGCTCTGACTGTCTGCGTGTGGCACCATCGTGCTGTGGACATCACTGCTGCTGCCTGTAGACACTCGTTTCAGAGCACGTTGCGAGCCACAACGAGCCTTCAACTGCTGGTGCGCAGTATGGACGGGCTCGGCAGTGCGACGCCAGCGTCGTCGTCGTCCAGCGACGCGCAAGCCTCAAAGACAAAAGGAGCAACAGCAGCAACGACGCGGTCGCGCACACCGAGCACATTGCGCGCACCGAAAGCATCGGGACTGGCAAGGTCACGACCCGAGAGCGACACATTGGACAGTGCCGACCCGTTCGTATGTATGCGGCTCGCTGATCTGGTACGAATCATGTAGCGTTGAATGCGTTCGGTAGTGCAATGGGCTAAACAAGAGCGCGGCTAGTCTGAGCGTGTGTGCTGAATGCTCCTCCGTATGGCTGTGCACTCTTGCCTTGCAACCTTCTTGTCCATGGCTCGTCTAGATCGCGAGCTTGGAGGCGGAGCTGCTCGGGCGAGTCGCAGACATGGTGCGTCTGTTGTCTGTTGTTGCCGCACACACTCGACGACATTGTCTCGACGGAAAATGATTTGTGACGCGCGCTTCTGTGCGCAGAAGCATCTCGAGCAAGCAGTCGAGTCGCTCGCACACGAGCTTCGTACAGACACGTGAAGCGACGCAGCGAGTCGCGTATTGCGCAAATGCTCGAGCAGTGCTCAGCAATGAACAATGACTCGCAACGAGTCATGGTTGTCAAAATCGGACATGCCCTCAATTATTTCACTATCCGTTCATACAGTCACTCGTCCTCCTGTTGTCACTGTGTTGGCCATTTACGTACTGAGTGACTGGCGAGCGCGAGCGCAAAAAAGGCAACATGGTCAAGGCGATCGGTGAACAGAAGCTGCAGCTCGCAGCAGCGTTCGGCATCGGCGCTGCTGCAGTCGTCGCTGCGCAGCTCGCATACGCTGCAATCGTGAAAAAACAGCAGCAGCAGCGTGCCACAAGCTCGACGAAGCTAGCCAGCAGTGGCAACAATGTGGCCGCACGTCCTGTCGGCACGGACGCGATGGAGGATGCGTTGCTGCAGGAGCAGCTTTCGCGCATCCACTCGTTCTTTGGCGAGGATGGCTTTGCGAAGATCAAAGACGCGTTCATCGTTGTCGTGGGCGTCGGTGGTGTCGGCTCGCACGCGGCGCACTTGCTCGCGCGCTCGGGCGTGCGCAAACTGCGGCTCATTGACTTTGACAACGTCACGCTGTCGTCGCTCAACCGCCACGCTGTTGCGACGCGCGCCGACGTCGGCACAACAAAGGTCGCGGCGATGAAGAAGCACTTGCACGAGACCGTGCCGCAGTGCGAGATCGAAGACGTCGCAATGATGTTCGAGGCGTCGGTCGCCGACGAATTGCTCGCAGGCAACCCGACGTACGTGCTCGACTGCATCGACGACGTCCAGACCAAGGTCGCGCTGCTCGTCGCCGTGTCCGAGAAGAACCTCAAGGTGATCACGGCGACAGGCGCAGGCGGCAAGGCCGACCCGACGCGACTCCAGATCGGCTCGATGAAGGACGCCGTGCGTACGTGACGTGCTCGCTGGGCTGGGGTTCGTGATGATACTGACTGGTCGACGTACTGCCTACTTGGCTGATCATACGTATGTGTATGTGACCGAACAGGCGACCCATTGGCGGCCAAGATGCGCTACTTCCTTGCCAAGAAAGGCGTGTCGACGTCGAGCATCACGACCGTGTTCTCGAGCGAGCGGAGCGTCGCGAAACTCCAGCCACTCGCTGCGGAACAGGCCGAGAGCCCGAGTGAGTTTGGGAGCGTCGAGAACTTTCGACTCCGTGTCATCCCGGTACTGGGGACGATGCCCGCGATCTTTGGGCAGACCATGGCGGCGTACGTGCTGTGCGACCTTGCGGGCCAGCCGTTCTTGCCCGAGGCCGTTGCGCGGCTCTCGCGCGACCAGCGCAACAAGCTGTTCCAGAAGCTACTCGACCGCGAGCGCACGCTCGGCATCGAGTCGGGCCGCATGGAGCTCGAGAAAGAGGAGATCGAGTTCATCTTTCAAGAGGTCTGGCGCGGCCGCAGCGCTGTGAGCGGTGTGCGCCAGGGCGGCCACCAGCGCATGTTCCTCGCGCGCTGGCGCGCCGACAAGCCGCTGCGGCCCGACAACATTGTGTTCCTCACGCTCAAGGAGCTCGCACTGTTTGACAAGGGCGGGATCGACGCGTTCGGCACCGACAAGCGCGACGCGATCGACGCACAGCTGCAGCGCTTTGGCGATTGGCCGTGAGCGCTGGATGCGACAGCGCAGCAATAGAGCGAGTGAGAGGGCTCGACTTGATACATATTGCAGGATGCATCATGATGCATGACCAGCATACAAAAGCATAACGGAGCTCTTCGATACATTTGCATTCAATACGTAGTGTTGTCAAGAGTGAATCTTTTGCTGTTTGCGTCGCAATTGCGCGTCGAATCTGTGACATGTGCAGACGAGCAGTTTGATTCAGTATGGATTTGTAACCATGTGCGTCAGCCAACTTGCCACCCAGTGTCATTCACGCATTCGCAGCCCAAGCAGAACCGCGATCCTCCCTCGACCGCACATTCTTCCCAATCATTACCATGACGCCTGCTGTGCCACGCGTGACGACGCAGACGCTCAAGAGCGGCGCCTGGAAACAGTGGATCAATGGCCTCGACGCGTTCCTCTTTGACTGCGACGGCGGTGCGTTGCGTCGCTTTGTGCACCTGTCACGACGACAACGCTGCTGCTGAGCTCGTGTGCGCTCTGCTGTATGCCGCTCATACTAATGCTTGTAGACGCGCTCTGTGTGACGTTTACTTGCACTCAGTGCTGTGGCGTGGCGACGCTGCGATCGCTGGCGCGAACGATGCGATCACGCTGCTGCGCTCGCTCGGCAAGCGCGTCGTATTTGTGGTACGGCTACCACGCGCTCTACCTCTTGCATCGCCTGTATTGCTCTGCCTGCCTGCTTGTCACGATCACGACCATACACGTGCTCACACATGCATACACGCTGCTCGGACCACGCAGACGAACAACTCGACCAAGAGCCGAGACGCTTACGTGCTCAAGCTCGGTACGATAGGCAGAGTAGCAGCAGTGCGAGGCGTCTCAGCAACCAACAGTGCTCACGTCTCTCTCTCTCTGTATGTGCTTCGCGACTTCAGCTTCGCAGGGCATCACAGCGCGTGTGGACGAGATCGTGACGTACGTACACTACTAGACAGTCCTATTGATTGAGCGTGCGTATGCCACACAGCAGCTGACGATCTGCCGTCGTCGTCTGTGCGCATCATCCCCCATTAGGTCGGCGTGGGCGACAGTCAAGTACATGAAGAACGAGCAGATCGCAGGCAAAGTGTACTTTGTCGGTGAATCCGGACTCGGCCAGGAGCTCGCGGACGAAGGCTACGAGGCGATTGGGCTCGACCACGGCGGCGCACAGGAGCTCCCGAATCCGTTCACAGTCGACCCCGACGTCAAGGCTGTTGTTGTCGGCCTCGACCGGTACGTCGCCTGCTGATCGAGCGCACTCGCTACGTTCGTAGCTGACGCTGTAGCGTCGCTACACACAGGAACTTTTCGTACTACAAGCTCGCGTATGCGACCGTGTGCGTGCGGCAGAACGCCGGCTGCCGGTTCATCGGCACGAACCCGTACGTCTCTCTCTGTATAGAGGCAGCTCCGCCACGCTGCTGTTAAAAGGACGCTGGCTGACATTGTCGACGACGCTCGATGACGTGTGCTGCTGCAGGGACTCGACGTTCCCTGTCGACGGCGCGATCCTCCCAGGCGGCGGCACGCTTGTCAAGACGATCGAGTGCGCTGTTGGCCGGTGCGTTCAGAGCTGTTCATGCGACACTCTGGCCTACGCACTGTGACGATCTCTATGCGTTAGGACGCTCTACCGTTGACAGTAGCGACTCACACGTACACGCGCGTTGCTTTGCGTCGTATGCGACTCGCAGCGCGCCGGAGGCCGTGATCGGCAAGCCGTCGCAGGACCTGCTCCAGACGATCCTCAAGACGTACAACCTCGACCCCGCACGCACGTGCATGGTGCGACCACCGCCTCCCACAGTCGCCTCCGATACTCAAACGCAGTGAAGCACAAGCTAACACTGTCGTCCATCTCTATGTCTCTCCCTGTCCGTAACAGGTCGGCGACCGCCTGTCGACCGACATTGCGTTCGGCCGCCTCGGTGGCCTCCAGACGCTGCTCGTGCTCACGGGCGTGACGCACGAGTCGGAGCTCGCGAGCATCGATTTGCCCGAGTACACGCCGCACTACGTCGTATCGTCGGTCGACGTGCTCAACCAGCTCGCTGCGAGCGAGCAGTAGACCACCATCGCGTCGCTACTGCTGGCGGTGCATTACACGCCACCATAGACCGTCACTGGCTGTCCAGACGAGCATACCGACGCAGACAGACAGAGCCGCATCACTCGACTGTTTGAACATGATGTTGATATGTTGACATTGGTTGACTCGATACTACACTACAATACGATCACGGCACGACCGAGCGCTTGAGCCGCGGCGCGCCGCCGTTCACGAACGCGTCAAAAAACGACGCACTCGAGCCGCCCCAGAGCGAAGCACCAGCTGTAACGCCAGTTGTGGCGCGCACGGGCTTCTTCTTTGCGCGCGTTGATGTCGTCGGCCGTGCCGCATCGCTACCTGAGCCCTCGTCTTCAACGTCGTCATTGTCGTCGTGCGCTGCCGTCGCTCGTGGCCGCTTGCGGTTGCTCTGCGGCGTCTGGAGCGGCTTTGGTACGTACCGAATGCCAATCGGACTCTTTGACGGCCGCATCGCGAGCAACGCCGTGACCGACGGCGACGTCAAGTACGACGACGTCGTCGGTGCTGCGGCTGCTGGTGCGGCCGACGATGTGTCAGTCGCACGCTTGCGCTTCATCGATGGCGCTTTGCGCGGCGTCTCCAAGCCGCTGTTGTTGTCGTCGTCGTTGTCGTCGTGAGCGTCGCCATCCGTGAGGATCGACTGGAATCGCGCGCGCGTCGCAGCGGCAAACGACGTTGGCGCGCTCCCAGTCTTCTTGAGCAGCTGCGCTTTGCGCGTCTTCTTGCCCGCGACTTGCGGCGTCGCAATGTCCTGCATGCGCGTCATGCGCGTGAGCAGGTCGGCCTTTGCGATTGTCTGCTCCTCGGCACTCGCGTTGTCTTTCGCGTTGGTCTTGTCCTTGCGCTTGTCCTTCGTCTTATCCTTCGTCTTGTCCTTCGTCTTGTCCTTAGTCTTGTCTTTAGTCTTGGTCTTGGCAGTGGCTCCACCAGCGTTGCTCATCTCAGACTCGGTGCTCGCGGCACTCTTTGCGGCCTTGGGCTTCACTCGTCGCGTGATGTTCGCAGTCGGCAGACCTGCAAAGTCCTCGCTCTCTGGCTCGACCGCGTCACTGCTCACTGCGTCATTCTTCGCCTTTGCTTTTGGCTTTGACTTTGCAGTGGCTGCTGCTGCAGCTGGCGCCGTTGACACGTCAGCGCTTGGAGTCGGGTCCGACAGTGCAACAGCAGTACTCGCCGCATCGTTCGGCTTTGGTTGCTTGGCACTAACGAGACTCGCCGCGCCGACCATCTCCATCAGACTCCGTCCACTGACAACGTCGCTCGCTGCTGCTGCTGCAACAGTAGGCGCCACCGGCTTGGCAACCGCCTTGCTCTTCGCCGGTTTATCAGCAAACGTGATGCCAAGGTCCTTTCGCCGCTTGAGCGCTTTCTTGGATGGCGTCTCAGCGTCAGCTGACGCGTCGCTGTCACTGCCATCATCGTCGTCGATGCTGCCATTTTCTGCCGCTTCCGCCTCCTCCTCCTGCTGCTGCTGCTCGCGTGCTGCACGGGCTTTTGCAAGCGCGGCCTTGCGCGTAAAGTCGAACGCGAGCGGCGCCGCCATCGCGCGCTTTGCGACGCTCCGCGCGAGCTTGGACGGTGTCACATTCACTTTCGACGGCGTCGTGTTCACGCTGTCGGTTGCTGCTGTTGTTGTACCGCGTCGCGGTGAGGTTGGGCGCGAGCCTGCAGGCGAGAACAGCAGGTCCGCGAGCGTCGTGTTGTTGCCGCCGTCGCCTTCCTCCGAGTCGCTCGCTTTGTCGGCGGAGAGCATGCGCATCAGTTCGTCTGCGGCCGATGGCTTGGGTGGCCCTGATGGCTTTGGTAGTGCCACTGGCTTTGGCGCTGCTGTGGCTGCTGGTCGAGTGGCATTGGTGTCCTGCTCGTCGTCGTCTTCGTCATTGAACGACTCTTCAAGACGCCGTGTGACAGCCGCTGTCGTCGTGTAGCTGCTCGCTGTTGCTGTTGCTACTGACGTCGCCGCAGGCTTGCGCGGCGAGAACGTAACGCTCTTTGTCGTCTTCTTCTTCGGCTTTGGCTGCTGCGACTTTGGCTTTGGCTGTAGCGTGTTTGTGACGGCGTTGCTGGTTGCAGCAGTTGTCGACGGAGCTGCAACGCGGTCGTTGCTCTTTGCTTTGCTCTTGCGCTTGACAACTGCTGCTGCCATCGTCGTCGTTGTGCTCGCTGTTGATGTTGGCTTCTTTGTTGCCGCTTTGACTGCGACGGCTACTGTCGTGACTGTTGATGACAGCGACGACCGCTGAGACGCTACGATCGATTCGCGCCGCTGCTGTAGTTGCTCGGTTTGCACTTGCAGTTTGCGCACTGCGGCGCTCGCAGCGCTGAGCTTGAAGCGGTCCTCGTACTGCTGCTGAGCGAGCTGCTTCTCCTTCATGCGCAGCAGCTGCTCGTGCTCGCACAGTAGCTCGTGCTCTTCGCGGTCAAGCGCTACATCGAGTTCGACCTGTCGACATTGGTTTCGCAGTTGCTTGGCGCGCAGGTCGATCGCGCGCCACTGCAGCGCGTAGACCTGCAGCAAGGACTCGTCGGCCTCGAGGGCCGCGAGATTCGCAGACGTCATGTTCTGCTTTGCTTTGTGGTGTGCAAATGTATTTGACTCGCTGTTGTGAAATTGGCGGGCGGATTTTCAAAAATGCAAAGCGACTCGTACTTGTTCGGAGCGATGTCGTAGATATTTGGGAATTTGCCACAATTGCAAGTCATTTGTGGCATGAGAATGCCAGCACTCAATCTAGAAAAGTAATATGCGATTAACGATGGGAATTGTCTTGCCATGTTTGTATTGTACTGTGTTGTGTGTCAGGTCGTGTGCTTCGAATGCTTTGTATTGCAAAATAAACCAAATTGATACGTTTCTAGTTGAAGCAATTCTTAAACGCTCGCTCTTGTAGAGAGAGAATCCCCCTACCTGCTTTCGCTCACACTGATTGCGACGACACCCAGAAGCAAAGTGCTGATCAACGACGACAGCGCACGCACACACGCTCCCTATTGAACGAACGAACGAGCGAGCGAGAAGCACATCATGAGCGACGCAAGTCTGTGGCACCTCGCCGAGGGCATCTCGTGCCACGCGTGGAACAAGGACCGCTCCAAGGTCGCGCTGTGCCCAAACACGAATGAGATCTGGATCTTCTCGGGCTGCCACAACCCGGATGCGACCAAGTGGCGCAAAGAAGCCGTGCTCAGCGAGGTGAGTGCCGCTCGTGCGCATGTGTTTGTGCGAGCGCAGATGAGAGCGTGCGTGTATATGTGCAATCTTCCATGTATTGTGTGCGCGCATTGCTCCATCTCGGTTGCTCACATTGTGCCGTGGCTTGCATGCGATTGTCTATTGATGATGACACGCAGCACGACATGCTCGTGAGCGGTCTCGACTGGTCGCCCGTGACGGACCTGCTCGTGTCGTGCTCGCACGACCGCAGTGCGTTCGTGTGGAAGTACGAGGCGATGTACCGACAGTGGAAGCCGTCGCTCGTCGTGCTGCGCGTGATCCGCGCCGCGATCAACGTCAAGTGGAGCCCGAACGGTACGTCTTGCAGCTCCGACTGTCGATTGTCGCTTGCTGCTATGCACTGCATACTACACAAGCAAGCGCCTTCGTAGCTGTCTATCACATCGGCTCACGCTGTTGTTCCATATGTTTGCTAGGCCAAAAGTTTGCGGTCAGCAGCGGCGCCAAGTGCGTCTCGGTCTGTTTCTACCAGGCGTCCGAGAACTGGTGGGTGAGCAAGATCATCAAGAAGCACAAGTCGACGTACGTCCCGCCTGTGTGTGTGCGGGCTGTTTGTCTGTCTGTGTGGCTATTGCTATCACTCAGTTGCTTGTACTGACAACTCGGATCTGCATGACGACGACAGTGTGACGGACCTCGCGTGGCACCCGAACAGCCAACTGCTCGTGACCGGCAGCACGGACCTCAAGTGCCGCGTCTTCTCGGCCTTTATCGCCGACATTGACGGCGCACCGGACAGCGGACCGTTCCCTGCGCTCGCGCCGTTTGGCGAACCGCTTGCCGAGTTTGACAACGCGAGCGCGTGGGTGAACGCCGTTGCGTGGTCGCCAAAGGGCGACCGCATCGCGTTTGCAGGCCACGGCTCGTCGGTGCACTTTGTGCACTTTGGTGCGCCAGGCGAGTACCCGACCGTGCAGGTGCGAGTCTGTTCGCTCATTGTCGCATCTGATTATTGATATTGACCATCTCATTTTCGCTCATTCTTTGTATGACAATGGGTCGCTAGTCGATCCGCTTTGCGCACCACCCGCTCACGCGCGTGCTGTTTCTCTCGAACGACGCGCTCGCCGGCGTCGGCTACGACTTTAACCCGCTGCTCTTCTCGGCCGACGCGAACGGCTTCTGGTATGTGTCTGTCTGTCTGCCTGTGTACATGCCGATTGATTGACTGACACGCTGCCGTCCGTCTGTATGTCGCAGGTCGTTCCTCGAGTTTGTTGACAAGAAGCCAGCGCAGCGAGCGGCTGTGCAGAGCACGGGGAGCTTCAACACGGGTGCGTCAGACTCTAGCTGCGACACGACTGGTTGATTCGCTCGCTCGCTGGCTAATGTGCATAGTGCTCACGTACTGACGTGATGGTCGGCGGTTCAACGTGCTTGTACAGCACGCGACATGTGGGCGAGCAAGGTGTCGCGCGGCCAGTCGTCGGACGCGACGAAAAGCGACAAGGGGGCGCTCTGGACGTACGTCGTTGCTGTCGTATGCATGCGTGTATATGCGTAGGTGACATCTTGACCCATCTGCATGCGCTGTCTACTGCTGTCTGCCGATCGCTACTGCTCTTTATAGCAAACACGAGAGCACGATCACGGACATCCAGGCGTTTGCGCAGTCGGCGAGCGGTGGCGTGACCGAGTTCACGACGTCGGGTACGTCGAATCGAATCGGTCACTGGATCCGTCGAGTTGCGCTACCATGGACTCACACACTGTCGCTTGTGTGATTGTGTTGGCAGCACTCGACGGCCGCATCGTGCTGTGGAAGCTCGCGAGCCTCAACATTGCGATGAACAAGCTGCGTCTGTAGTCTGGGAGCGCAGCATGGGCTACTGCGATTGCAACTGCAGCAGGCGACTTGGAAGCTGCTGCAATCGATCGCCAGGCCGCTCATTCACTTGATGTCACAGCCGCAGCATTGGAAGCAGTGGCGAGTAGCAAATTCTGACAATGTGCTGACAAGCAGCAGCAACAATGAGACAGAAAATGAGCACATGGGAATCTACTCATACAGGCGCTTGATGCGGCGATACTCCTGGCGGTACTTGTTCTCAACGAACGACGCTTCGCGAAAGTCCTTCCACTCGGCAAACTCCGCGAGCAGCGCACGTGGGTCGTACGACAGCAAGAGCTGAATGCCCTGGCTCACGTCGTTGAGTGTGCGCGCGAGGTCCATGTGGCTCGCGTCGAGGTACGCGTGCTGGAGCTCGAGCAGCTCGTAGCTGCTCCGTAGAAACAGGATCGCGTACTCGCGGATGTCCTGGCTCGGCTTGGCGCGCAAGAGCAAGTCGCAGCTGTCGGCCACGAGCTTGTGGATCCGAATGAACACGATGTGGTCGTGCGCGACAAGCTCGAGCGCGTCCGAGAGCGCTTCGAGTGCCGATTGTAGCACTGTTGCAGCGTTCGCTGGCTCTTTCAGCAGCTCTTCGCTGGCCGCAAGCGCTTGTTCAATGTCGGCCATCTCAACCCGCACGACTCCACTGTCGCCATCTGCTACTAACGCTGGCACTGGCGGTGGCGGCAGCACGCTGTCGCCGCGTTGGCACAGCGCGCAGACGCACACAAAGCCAAACTGGTCACGCAGGTTGCGCTGCCGCGCGTCGCGGCTCTGCTCGCGCGGGTACAGATACGAGATCGTGAGCGGCTCGCCTTTGCGGATCGGACGTGCGACGCGGACCTCGGACACGCCGAGCGCTGTTGCTTCCGGTGTGAACTTGACGCAGTTGGGGTTGCAGTCGTGGTTGAACATCGCGTTGTAGAGGAACACGCCGCTGTCGAACGCGTTGCATTGCATCGCAAAAACGGTCTGCAGCAGCGCGTCGCCCGTGAGTGCGAGGTGCCGAAAGTCGCGCTGCAGCTGTGCGAGCAGGTCGCTGTACTTGATGCGGCCAGCAGCGAGCAGCTCTGCTGGCAAGTCGTTCAGCTGCTGCGGGTGCAAGTGGCTCAAGTGCGCGAGGATGTCGCGGTAGTCGGTGCGTGCGAGGATCGTCTCGAGCGTCGCAATGAAGAATACTGGGTCCGACTGCTCGACGTCACGCGGCCATGGCACGTAAACTTGCTCAACGAGCACGCGCGTGCCGGGTTCGAGGTCCCGCGCAGCGACGTAGCCGCGCGACCCACCGATGCCCTTGCAGTCGCGCACAAGATCGATTGGCCCGATTGAGAGCGGCTTGACGTCGTCCCACGGCTCGTACAGACTCGGCACGTCGTCTGGGTCATCGAACGCAATTGTGCTGGCGACAATCGAGCTGCTGCTCGTTGGTGCAGGTGGTGGTACGATACGCAGCGCATCAAGAGCGAGCCCAGTGGTCGCTGGCCGCTGTTGCTCGTGGTACTCTTGCTCCTCGTCGCTGCTGTCGTCGTCAAAGAGCCCAAAGGCTGCCTGCACGCTCTCGCTCGCCTTCGCGTCGCTCATCTCGTCGCCGTCGTATGCTGCAAGAAGCCTCAGCTCAAAGTGTCCAAGCCAGCCAGTCAGTTGAGATGCAAGCAACTTACACCCCTGGTCAAAACGATAGAAACACTCACGTTTGCATCTGTAACTTTGAAACGGTTTGGAGTTCAGAATTGCTGTTTAGATATGTTGGTCGTGCTCGGCTGCTCTATCGAATGCACTTTTGATTGTTTCAAAACAAACAGTCTATCAGTATGTCCACATAGAAATCACTGGAATTTGTCTATGGTCAAATCATTAGAAACACTTGATCCATACAAAAACAAAGATATAGCGAAAAGAAATTTGTATTCAGTAGACACCGAATCTATTAGGTAAACGGATCGCGTATGCAGTGAAATAGAATTGCCGGATAATGCGATTTCACAGTTTAGTGCATCCGATTGCGTATAGGATACAGTGTCCAACAAATCAGCGAATGGTATAGATTATTTTTCT
>JAADWX010000752.1:0-14960 GCA_023336405.1 Globisporangium echinulatum | reverse complement strand
TGCAGCTCGCTTGTGTGATATGCCTACCGCCACAGTCGACGTGCAAAAGGTCTCGGTCTCCATGCACACGCTGCTGTGCTTGCGTCGCTCTCCTCCACCAATCTACAACACAGAGATTTGCCTTATTCAAGTGAGTCGTTTAGTGTTGATCTAATCAAAACAACAATTGTCTTCTGTACAAATCACTTTTTGTTAGCTTCTATAACGGTCAATATGACATATTCAAAGTTGTATTTTCGAATTATTTATTTGTAATTTTTATACTTTTATATTTCCTATGCCTAAAAATATGCATTAAACTGAATTGAATGATAAAATACGAAATAAAAAATGACTTCTGTACATAGCGCAATATACTCGGTACACATGTTTAATCAAGCGCGAGTATTCACCGATTTCTTCCGAAAATATGATGTGCAATTGTCACCAGTTGCAGCTCGAGTGACTATGGAGACTGCTTTATCGCCCATCGCTGAAGGTCAGTGCTGTAGACGCACATTGCACCAATAATTTCTGAGAAAGCATAACTTCGACATGCACATCTGAATGCATATAATATGACCAACAGCCAATTCACATTGCATATTCATGTTTGTTCGAAGAAGGTTAGTATGGTCAGGCCAGAAATATAACGATGATATATGGATTACAGAGACAATTTTTAAGATTTACCTGTATTGTATTGTGGCATTTGTTTATGGAACTAAAATTTGATGTTTATTTATCTTATAATCTTCTACCGCATAGACAGCGACTGTTATTTTAAGTGTTTATGTATTTTACAAATAATTGTAATAGTTAAGCATTTGTCGTTTACTCTCATCGTTCGCCGCTCACTCTAAGGATAGCCACGTTTGCGCATGACAAAAAGCAAAGTATTGAGTTTGAAAGGTAGATATCGACTGGGACGTTCTCAAAGGTAGCCAGCACGAACGATCCAGAAAGCCGTCAATACAGCGTAATAGTACACGCTGCAGCATTATACTATAAGCTGCTATGGAACATGAACGCGTTCTTCTTCATACGCTCCCATCCCAACGGTCCGGTAAACGACGTAACACGACCCATACATCAACCGCGACGACCTAACTCGAGTGGCGGCAATCGCTTCGAACAGACAATTGTTGAGCGCCATTATGCCTCTCAATCCGGACAGTAGAGTACGAATATTTCAAGTTGCTCCCAGACCCTATACCAGTTCATGTTAACAAATGACAATCGTTTACGATTACCAACTACCACACGTAAACCTGGCCATAAAACATGAAGAATTCATTGTCCGAAACCGTGACGAGATTAATTGAGATTGTTTTGGGTTGAGGAGTTTGTGATATAGATGCAATGCGTATTTTTTCAAGTTTGAATGATTAACATTGTACAATTTTGCCAACGTGAATAATTTTTCTCAGCCAATCATGTAGCACGACTTGCGAATTGGATTTGAAATAAGCTCATCCTTAAAGTGGAAATGAAGAGACGTCACTTAGTTGAAAAAAAAGTAAATTACTCGCAATTAGTTTTAACGCAACATAAATATTGGAACCGGTGGAAAATGTTTCCGAGTAGCAGTTCATGTGGCGGTTGATCTATATAGTACATTTGATAACGTTGTGCAGTTTGATGTCAGGGTCAACCAGATGATATTTGTTTTGTTATCAGCAATCGCTAAGAATAATGTACGATTGTGTTCATTCCTGGTGCGCCAACATCGTTGAGTTGGGTGCATGCCATTTTGACGTGTACATCTTGGATGGCAAAAATTGATGCTTTAGCAGAAACCAACCAGTCAATACTGGATGTCGGTCAGACATTATAGCGATATTTTCCCATCTTTTACGCCCGCTTGGTAGGAGGTCGTAAAATTGAACAACATCAGAAATTGGATCAGCGTACTGGAAAACGATAAGCCGATCTCGACTGACTGAGACTGAGTGTGAGATGGTTTCCGCGAAAGTCAACCAGTATAAACTTGATGTCTGTGAGGAAGCCATACATCAGCGCAATGGTGACCAAGTGTGAAATGGTTTCCGCAATACCTGATACACCTGTGCTGTCGGTCATTTAATCGATCTGACATATCGAGTCGCTCTCCTGTCAACACATTCTTTGGCTGTCGATGGAACCCAAATTTACACACACTAACTTCGTTTATTGTCAAATATCTGTGTGAATGTACATAAGTGTTTAAAGCCAATCAAGTCCCATCCCAAGTGTCACAACTGGATACTTCCAGCGTTGCAAATATTGTTGCTTTGGTAGAATATCCTATTGCATTTGGCCATCGCCCGCAATACATTTGGAATCACTCGCCCGATCGACTCGCCAATCCAAAAAAACTTATTGTCTTCATCGTGATACAGGCCAACAATCGAATCGACAATGAACTCATTCAGCGACTAAGGATGGCTGGTGCGGTGTATGTTAGTGGTGGCACTGCCACTCTTAACGTAACTGGCATTGTTGCATTTGATTTGTGTTTGAAACGTAAGTCTTATTGCTTGAAGATTAGAATGTAGGCTCTTACTTAGGCATTTTGTAATGACATGTCCTGCCCTACACTGTTGGCCAACTAGATAGATCCTCCCGCGTTTGAGTCCGCTAATCTGATAACAAGTATATCATGCACGTCGATTTGACAATCGGAAAACAGCTGTCAAACAGTAATGTTAATAACATTGTTTCCATACAGATACCAGATTTCTGCACGTGGACCCGTTTTAGTTTAACCGACATCAATACACAGAATATGTGCTTCATTATTTCGTTATCACTTATTTATGTATCTGTCGCGACGATGAACTCGACGTCGAGATCGTCTGATTCGTGAATTATACGCTTCGCTGTGCCGAAGAGGTAATCGGAATCAGTTCGGTACCTTGCGCATCTCATAATGAATTGCGTGCACTTGATTTAGAGTATATTGTACGTTGTATAGCTGTCGGTATTATGCATCGCCTGTTTAGTCGAAGCGGAGTCAGTAACGCTCAACGTGGTGACCGCTCGATCAGTCCTACAAATGTGTATGCGCACGTATGATACATGCATGCAGCATCAGTCGTACCAATGTGCATGGTAGCGTCACGGTGTCACATTTATACGATAATGTATTATTTCCAGACCGATATTGTTCCCCCATGCCGCAATGAGCATTCCTAGTTTTTGTCTATTAAACGGATTTGTTTGACTTTAAATTAGACTTTGTGAGTGACAACGACAATACATCGATACAAGTAATTATGCCGTTCAATTCACATTTTGTTGTGTATCTGTTTAATCCTTTTGCTAGTCAGGCAATCGCCTTTTTGTAGTCTTGCATTACTCTTGTTAATTGCAACTACATATTTACTATTGCTGATTAGATGAAACAATATTGCGTTATAAAATATATTTTCATCTATAACCGATGTTTGAAACGGTAACAACCAATGAACCATCTTCATCGTGCACATCACCTCGCACATCATGATCATGCCGCGATTTTCGCTGCTACTGCGTGCTGCACCAAGCACCTCACTTCCACATGCGGCAGCACGCGCACTGTCAACGCCAACACCGCTGCTCTACCGTTCGTTCGCATCGAGTGCCGTCAAGAACGTCGCGCACATCCAGAACACGCCACACCTGAAGCGCAAGCTCGGCCAGCACTTGCTCGTGTCCGAGAAGATCCTCGCGCAGATCGTCGACGCAGCACAGATCCCAACACTGCTGCGCGACAAGCAGGCGCGCGCAGCAGATGATGACACCGATACAACAGTGCGCATCCTCGAGATCGGTCCAGGCACAGGCAACCTCACGTCCGCGCTGCTGAACGTCTCGCCGAACGTGCTCGTGCACGCGATCGAGTACGACACGCGCATGGTCGAGCGGCTCACTGAGCGGTTCCGTGACGACGACGCGCGCCTGACGATCGAACAAAAGGACTTTGAGGACTTTGCGTTTGCGAACCACGCGCTGCTACCGACCGACGATGGCGCCAGCAGCAGCAGCTCGTTGTCGACAACAGCGACTGGCAGACGCACGAGCGGCCGCACAGCGCGCAAGCTCGCGCGCTTGGCGAAACGACCGGTGGACGCTACGGCTGTCGAGATGCAGCCAGAGCAGATAGAGCAGCGCCAACACTTTGACGCGTGCGTTGCCAACATCCCGTACCAGCTCTCGTCGATCATCGTGTCGCGCTTGTCGAGCTACATGCAGCGGTTCCCATTGCATTTTCACGCTGCTGTGCTGCTCGTGCAGGAGGAGTTTGCGTTGCGGCTGCTCGCGCGGTGCGTTGCGTTGCGTTGCGTCGTACTCGTGCGTGACGACACGGTCGTCGCTGTCGTCACAGCATTGACTGACGCTGTATATTGTATATGGATGTTTGTATACATATGTATCAATTGTGTGGCACACATCAGACCGGGCGACCAGAACTACAGCCGCTTGAGTGTCAACACAGCACTCGTCGCCGACGTCACGTCGGTTGTCAAAGTCGGTCGCGCGCACTTTTTGCCGCCACCGAAGGTCGACTCGCGCGTGATCAAGCTCGTGCCGCGCGCAGCTGCCGCGCGCCTTGCGCCAGCGACCGACAAGCTCTTCTTCCAGGTTTGTCGTCGGTCTGGCTGGTCAGCAATTGGTCTATTGGGGTCCATTCCATATACGACTCACCATTTCGGATTGCTGCGACATGGTTGCACTTGGTGTTTGTATGCTCGTCGACAGCGCTTTGACGCCATGCTGCGCGTCTGCTTCCTCCGCAAGAACAAGACACTGCGCGCGCTATTGCTCTCGAAGACCGCGCGCGCACACCTCGAGCCATTCGACGCCGACGCAGATGACGACTACGTCGAACGCATCGAGGCCGCACTGAGCGAGTGCGAGCTGTCGGCGAGCCGCGCGGTGCAGATCCCAGTCGACGACTTTCTGCGGTGCGTCAGCCTGCACTCTCCTGTTGGACAGACCTGTCGCGACCTGGCTGCTATGCGACCTGAGCCCGTGCTTATTGTTGTATGGACGTGATGGTTGTACCTGCTAGACTCATGCAAGCGCTCGAGGCCCGCGGCGTTGTCTTCCGTCCGAGCACGACACGCCACTTTCGCGACTAATACCCGCGAATTCATACAAACGTGGGAAAGTGTCCCGCTAGACATAGGCAAAAACAAACGCACTCGTGAACTATTGGTACTCGAACTAGCTACTCTCCGGTCTCTCTCTCTCTCGCTCTGGTCTGGTCTGCTTTGAAGCGTGTGTGAGTGCTTGCACTGTCCTCAGTGTGGGCTGTTGCTCGCGGTGCTCGGTGTCGTCGCAGCTTCTACTGGCACTGTCGGCGCGTGGCTCCGCTGGCGCTTCGTGAGGCGAATGAGGTGCGCCGACAGCGCATCGTCATCGAGCACGAGCGCGTCGCGACCCGAAGACGGCATCGCAATCTCACGCGGTCGCTTGTGCGGGTTCACGCTGTTCGTCCTAGACGGCGGTACCGACGACTGGGACTGTAACGACTGAAGTAGCGGGGACGACGGCGCGGACGTTGGTGCTGGCGATGCAGATCGTGATGCAGCTGGCGATGCAGCTGGTGATGCAGCTGGCTTGACGCCCTTGCGCGCAATTGCGACATAGCTCTCAAGCTTTTGCTTCTTGGCGCTCGGAAACAGCGGGGTTGCGAGTCCATTGTGGTAAGTGTGACTGCTGCTGCGATGGTGACTGTTGTTGCGGTAGTGGCTGCTGCTGCTGCGATGGTGGTTGTGGTGGTGATGGGGCGACTCGCTGTCCCCCTTGGTGTCGAGTTCAAACGGACCAAACACGCCGCGCCGCTTGCGCGACACGAGCGCAGGCGACGACACAGACGATGACGACACAGCCGTTGCACTGCGCGACTGTGGCGACTGCAGCCCTGCAAGTAGCGCCGAGTGACTTGCGTTGTCGTCATCGTCACTGCCAGTTGCTGCTGATACATTCGCAGGAGCATCCGAGTCCGAGCCGCTCGTTCGCGCTGACGAGATCGTGACGTTTCCGATCCGCTGGCACAGCGAAAGCGGCGATGGCGATGCACTCGCTGCTGTCGTTCCATCGTCAGCTGCTGCTGCTGCTGCTACTGTAGTCTCATCTTCAGTCACTTGACTGCTTGTCGGTTCGTCAATCGCGACGACGTCGCCACAAGCGGTCGCTGCAGACGGCGCCACTATGGAATCAACATCAGCGTCCACGTGCGTCTGCGTCAGCTCGTGACTTTGATCCGCTTGCACTGTCGCTGTCGCTGTCGCTATTGTTGCTGTTGTGTCCACGTCACCACGCTGCCTGCTGCTGCTGGCTGCGTCTTGCTGTCTGTTTGTGTCGTCGTCGCTGCTGCTGTCGTTGCCCTCATCTACAGCTGCGACGCCATCGGCACTCGCATCGACACCACGCTCTGTCCATTGGCTGCTGTCGCTCGTGTTCTTATCGTCGCTGCGCAGCTCGCGACTCGGTCGCCGCTTCTTTGTCGTCCGAACTGCTGCGACCGACTGCAATGACGCGCTCGGTGACGACGACGATGCGCTTGCGAGCAACACGCGCTGCATCTTGCGCGTCAGCTCTTCAATCGCTGCAAACGCGTCCATGCCCTGGCGCTTGAGTCGCCCGATCTCCTAGATTAGGCAACCACAGCAAGTCAGTCGTCTTGTAGATACCATATATACGCATACAAGAACATACACCTCTCCATACAAGAGCCAACATCTCACTATACAAGAGCAAGGCGCGACTGCCACTGACCTGCTTGACAATGAGTGCGCGCACCGCGTCGTCGTAGTTCATCTGGAACTGCTTCATCACGCGCCGCACGTCGCTCGGTTCCGGCTCCTGGGTACTCTCGACAATGCGATGGAGCAGTCGCTTGACTGCGACTTCGCGCTCAACGCCGCGCTCGAGCAATACGTGCAGCTCCTGCTTGACGACGCGCTGGAAGTAGTTCTGTGCATCGACCATCTTGGCGCTCTGGTGCACGCTTGTAGCAGCAGCAGCAGTCTGCTGTGCTAGCTGTTGCTGCTGCTGGGGTCCAACTGCAGTGCGTGCTGATGTCCGCCTTACTGGCGACGGGACAGGCGACGGCTTGCGCATCGACGTGTCAATTGTACGTCGAGACGCACCAGATGCTGTATCAATGCTGACAGTGTCCATGTCCGAGTCGCTGTTGCTACTCGGTGAGAGCGGTGTTGACGACGCTGACGCTACGGGGTCGTGCTCGTCGCTCATCATGTGCGCATTGTCGTCCTGCGGCATGTTCTCAGTGCGCCTCGCGCAATAACCGAAACTGGTCTATAGGAGTGAATGAAGAGTCGCAAAGCGAGCGACGCTGTGCGAGATGCAGTAAGAGCACACACGCACGTGTATATCGTGTGCGTGGAGGCGATCGTCGGCGGGTTCGGCAGCGGCAGGCAACACGAGCAGGCGGACGACGACTGCTGCTCTTCCTTGTGTGTTTGCTTGTTGCTGCTGCTTTTCTTCGTGTGTGACAGGCAATAGCGACGAAAACGAGGTAAAACACCCACAACCTTTTCCACAGTTCATTAGAAAGCAAGAAACAGTTCAGCTCAGGACGGAAGTTAATCCGCTTCTTTTATACTTTCTTCAATATACGTATTAATTTGTAGTTAACAGAAAGAAAGTAAAACTACTATTGTCGTCACTCTACATAAATATGTTTTATTTGTCCTGTGTTATTTGATTAAAACATTTTCATAGATACTGCCACTCGATAATTGAACACTTGCGAACACAGTACAACCAACCACTACGTAGTACGCTATCTGCAGCACACATCAAGAGCGCAGCATTTGACAACATATACGTCGTACACGCGTCCGAAACACACGTGCATCCTGCAGAGTCGCACAGTTTCGAGCACACTCTGCCAGTGATTGTAGTTTGAAGCCATCGACACGATCGCATCAGGATGAAAGATACAATAACAAATCGCGTTTCGAGTCAGCCACGTTCGCATCAACCTCGCCAGTCTACACCACTCTGCATGTGCGCCTATCCTCTCTCTATCCTCGCAACCTCCTCAGTCTCGCGTCTACAGCTGCAGCCGCAACCTATCTTTGTGGAAGCGTCCGCGCACGAACGTGCGGATCGGACCAGCAACAACGACAAACTCGTACGCAAGGGTCGCGACCATGTCGAGCGCCATGAGGAGCAGCAAGCGATGCTGGAACGAGTTTGGGACCGGGATGTCCGGGAGTCCAACAACGTTTGTCGACGTTGCAATGCGAAACATCTCGGTCACAACGCTCGGTGTGCCGAGTGCGAGGTACACGACGGCCCCAAGGAGCGCGACGCAGTACGCGACGAGGAACCAGTTCCGGTACACTGGCTGGTGAAACTTGGCGCCAAAGCCAAAGCTCACAGCGCTGCTGATGTACTGCGTCGAGACCGCAAGGAAGAGCGTCGAACTCAGCGGATTGCCTTCGAGGAGCCAGCCTTTCGACAGATCAACGTCTTCCGGGTTGAATGGACAGTACCAGCTCTGGCTCATGAGCGTATGGATGCTCGCATAGAGAAAGCCAACGTGGAGCGCCTCTTGGCCTAGAATCGACAACAGAGTCGTTGCACCAACGAGACTCGACGTCGGCCGTTCAACGCCGAGTGTCGCAGCTGGCTTTGCGAGTGTCACGGCGTACGACATGCCGACGAGGATGAGTGCGTCGTGGAAAACGAACGAGTAGCGCGACACAAAGACCGAGTTGCTGTACATCGTGAACCGTAGACCGCAGCCAATGAGGCCATAGAGCACAAGGAACTTGATGTTGCCAAACGTCGTTGCGAGTGTACACCGGCCTTCGCGGCAGACGTCAGCGACCGCTGCAATCGACTTGAGCTGGCTCGTGAACGGCGACACGACCGACGCCTCGGAATCGCTCAACGCAACACCGACGTGCGCTATGCGCAACGCGCCGCAGTCGTTCCCGCCGTCGCCGCACATGCCAGTGATCGCACCAGCTGTCATCATCTCAGCAATGCAGTCGGCTTTCTCGACCGGCGTCATGCGCGAGAAGATGCGCACGTGGAAGAGCAGCTTGCTCAGCTCGCCCATCTTCCCGAGGTAGTTGAACGCTGGGCCTGTCACAGCGAGCTCTATCCCACCGCCAGTAGTCGTACTGCCGGCGTCAGCATTACTGGAACTGCTGGTCTCAGCTTCGAGCATCTTGTGGACGTCCTTGTTCGAGAGGATCTCGAGCGTATCAATGTCTTTCCACACGAGCGCTTTGCCGCCCTGTTGGTTGATTGCAAGGATGTCACCGAGTACGACGCGCGCGCCGCGTGGGACCATCCCGCTTGCGCGCGCAATGAAGCAGCCAGTCATTGCGTTGTCGCCCGTGATCATGACCGTTCGGATACCACCTTGGCGGAGCATTGCGAGCGCGTCGCTCGAGTCGGGCTTGAGGTCGTTCTGGAACAGCACGAGACCGAGGAGCTGCATGCCGGTCTCAATGTCGTCGCGCGCAATCTGCTGCTGCCCAATCGCGTCCGTCGACCCGTCGGCATCGAGCGACGCACTCGGCGGGAGCTCTTTGAACGCCACGCCGAGGACGTAGCAGCCGTCGCGCGCGAGCTTGTCGGCGCGTGTCGCATAGTCGCTCGGCACGCTCGAGGGGTCCACTAGCGCTTCGATCTTCTCGTACGCGCCTTTACAGAACGCAAAGCGGCGGTTCGTCTCGAGGTCCTGGACAATCACGCTCATGCTCATGCGGTGGTGGTCAAACTCAAAGCGCTTCACGAGCTCGAGCGCAGACTTGCCATCCGGTGACTCGACGATCGTCCGGATCTCCTCTTGGCCATTTGCATCGAGCACTTCGTCCTCAATCAACTTCCACGTCGTGCTCGCAAACATCTTGACTTCGACTTCGTTGCCGACGAGTTTGTCTTCCATGTACCCGACTGCGTGGCACGACGCGAGCGCATATGTGATCATCGGATTGAGCTCAGCGCTCGTGACATCCGCAGTCTCGTCGCCAAACGCGCGGACACCACTCGTGTCATCAAGGGTCACAGCAGGCAAGCAGCCGCGAAAGTCGAGACCGTCTTTTGTGATCGTCCCCGTCTTGTCGAATGCAAACACGCGGACTTTGCCGCAGAGCGCTATACGTTCAGGATTGAGGCAAAAGATCCCGCGCGTCTGGAGCCGCCGCATGCCGTTGACCTGGCCGATCGTCACGACGACCGGAATCAGCGGGTTCACGACTGCCGACATCATAAACATACCGTACACGAACGCAAACAGCGTGTTGCTCAACCCGACGTTTGTCATGAGGAGTCGCATCGCGATCACAGCCGCAACGACGCCAAACATGATCAGGAACGCAATGAACGCTTTCAAATGTTCGTTGTACTTGAA
This sequence comes from Globisporangium echinulatum, assembly GCA_023336405.1. Classification (NCBI taxonomy): domain Eukaryota; phylum Oomycota; class Peronosporomycetes; order Pythiales; family Pythiaceae; genus Globisporangium; species Globisporangium echinulatum. Next base: position 4,612 of record JAADWX010000752.1, on the reverse strand, counting down.
TCGGACCTTGGCCGGGTACAGAATCGACTGGATGAGCTGCCCGCGGACCGTGAATGCACCAGTTGCGTACACGATCGCGAGGATCTCGTCGTTCTTTTGGTCGTCGAGGAGCCGGCGCTTGCCGGAGAACAGCGTCTTGGCGCCAGCAAAGAGCGTATACTTCTTCCCGCTCTGGTCCTCGGGGTCGTAAGGCTCGCGGCTGTTCGTTGGGATTGCAAACTTCTGGACCGGCATCGACTCGCCCGTGAGCGCCGACTCGTCACATAGCACGTTCCCTTTGATGAGCACGAGGTCGCAAGGCACGTCCCAGTTCTCTGCGACGCGCACGAGGTCCCCTGGCACAACTTGACTCGCTTTAATCGTCTGCCACACGCCGTCGCGCTGGACTGCGACGCCGCCCTGCGTGCGCGTCATCTGGAGCACAGCACTCAACAGCTTGCGTTTCGACGTGACGTTGATGATCAACACAACGACGATGATCACGAGGTTCACGATTGCGACTTCCCAGTAGCCCGTGAAGAACCAGATGAAGTAGCACATGACTTGGTAGACGTAGAAGAACTGGAAGACCTCCTGCGAAATCGACGTCTTCCACGCCGGCATCGGGACTTGGATCGTATTGTGCCCGACGATCGCAGTCCGGCGCGTGTACTCGGCTTCGTCAAGCCCATTGCGCTGTTCGAGAATTTTATGGAACGTTTCGGGAAACGGTAATGTTCCAGGAAGAAACTTCCCGTAGAGTTCGTCAAAGATGTACCGCATGTGCTGGAACTCGACGTACCGATGGCCATCGTCAGTCGTCAAAACGCGCAGTGTCTCGTCAAAACCACGCCGTGTACGTGGCAGCACAAACGCCTGAATCCGGTGGATCGCGGCCGAGATGCCGGAGCGGTCCGACATGAGGATCTCAGTCGCTTCCGGGTTGAACATGTGAACGTACTGGCACCGATCGAGCGGCTGTTCGACGCGAAAGAAGTTGTGCATGCGCTCGACGTAGACAACGACGAGCAAGAGCCAGGCGCTGGCAAAGAGCCAGACGATAATGTAGACGAGGATCAGGACCTTTGCCGGGTCGAACAGCACTGGTTCAAAGTGCCGGTTGTTGTCGAGCACAAGGACGATCAGGACTGGAAACAGCACGAGCGTCGCGACGACGAGGTAGAAAAACACAAACTTGCCAACGCGCGCGTCGTTGTAGCCGGTCTGTTCGATCGCATCGGCTGCAGCGCGGAGCTCGACGTCCGAGCTCCGCTGCGTGAGCATCGGGATTGCCAGCAAGTTTGGTTCGTCGACTTGCTGCTTCTGATTGACTGGATGGCCGCGAAAGTCTTTGGGGCCACCGCGGCTGTTGACACCGCCTGAGCGCGTCAGTCGCGATGCATGGCCACGGATGCCGCCAGTACCGTGAAAACTCGCAGCCGTGCCCCAGAGCATTGCGAGGATCGCACGCAAAGGCCACCAGAGCAGCATGAGTGCGCCAAAGACCGCGTACAGCACGAGCACGAGCAGCACCGGTGCTTCCGTGAACGTCGTGAACCGCGGTCCGACGACGACGTGATTCGGCACGCACGCGGCTTTTGCGGCTTCATCGACCGTGTTGCCAGGTCGTGTCATGAGACTCGTGCACGTTGCGCCGATTGGGAACGACGCGTTGTTGTTCCGGACGTTTGTACGCGAGGTCCAGAACACGGTCGCATCCTTTGCAGTCGCTGAGACCGATACGTTTGTGACGATTGTACCGTCAAACGAGTCGTCAATCGAAGTCTTGGCGCCGCACTGGAGCTCGTCTTTCGTCTTGCCGTCACTATAGACGATGCGCTGCAAGCGGCAGACAGTCTCAGGATCGTTGTACGCGAACATTGGCGAGTCGGGCGAGAACTCGGACACTGGAAAGTTCACCTGGCGGTGCTTGGCCCAGCCGTCGTCGTAGTACGTTGCGTAGCTGCCGCCTCGTGGCTTTTCGAACCGCGTAAAGAGCTCTTTTTCGACTGTGGGAGAGCCATCGAGGGCGACGCCAGGGTACTCGCAGCAGTAGTAGATCGGGTTGTGGTTCACTGCGCATGCTGGGAACTTGGACTGGTCCATTGCTGCGTTGGTGGACAAAGGATTGAGTGCCAGTATCAGTCCGAGCGACAGAAGCGGCGCGCGCTGCATCGTCACCATCGCGCTGCGTCTGTACGAGCGCGTATCAGCGCGTCTGACGGTCTGTCGTCTCGAAGCGTTGGTGTCGTGGCGCTGCGAAAACAAAAGTGTGCGACAGCAGCACATCAGCGCGCCGACACCTGGTAAACGCTCGCGCGCGGAGCACCAAGCGTGCTGCGACTGTATGTATTCCAGGAGGAGGTCCAGTCCGGTCAGATTGGTTCTGATCTCCTTATCTCTATTTCAGCACCGGTGTGTCGGCGCCATATGGCTGCGTCACGAGCCATAGAGCGCACGCGCACGTGTCAGCGACGCTGCCATGCATTCACGCTCAGACCTATCACCTAAACGACGACGAGTCGATAGCCAAGTGCAAGTGACAGTGGACGCAAATAGCCGAGTAGCAGAAATGACATTCGCACGTACGAACCGCATACATAAAGCAAGATAGTTTATATATTTAGCTGGCATTTTGAATGACCTGTGCATGTTGGGTACGCGAGCGTCCTCGAGTCAGTTTGACATCCGACTCACGACATTGTGAGGCTTGTCACAGTCGTGCTCTCTCTCATTCATGTGAGACCACCATGCGTCCAGACTTGCCCAAACGCTCGCACGCCTACCAATACACTCACGCTCCTCTGGATTACGATCTGTGATCAAAGCGATCGTGACGGCCGTCCGCTGCATGGCGTGTGAAGGACGCACCAACTGCAAGCACCGCCACAACCAACAGCAATTGGCAGAGTCGGCAGTGATCCCAGCACGACAATTGCTTTCGTTGGCACGCATGACGCCAGTCGTTGCTCAAATCAGTTGGCCATGCGTGCATGCAGCAGTGATGAGTATTGACGCCGCTCGGCAATAGGAGCGACGAACCGCATCGCGAAAGAATGTGAACACGATCGTCGTACATGCAGGGACTACTAGCCATGGGCCTCATTGCGCAAACCGCTGCCTCAGTCTCGAATCTCTTCTTGCCAGCACGCAGGCTCACAATTTTATCAATTCGTTTGTTCCTTTCACGATCTCCACTACGCGATTCCTCGAGAGTCCAGTCTACGCGAGTCGACTGCCTTCCCATCATCGCGTCTCGCATTTTGGCCGTCATGTCCGAGACTTCGCCGACACAGCCGTTGCACGCGTCACTTGAATCGAAGGCAGAAGCGTTCATGTCGCTCGTCAGCTTTAAATCGCCCAACACCAGCTCCGAGAGTATGATGAAGTGGGGCGTGATTGAGGAGAGCTCAAAGCGCGCGTAGTACTTTCGCCTGTTCGATGACAACCGGCGAGTGGAGATCATGGAGAGTGACGTATTTCAGCTACTGCTGTACGTCGAACCATACGATACAAATGCGTTCGAGTACAATCTCGAGGTAATCGATGCAGCTGAGCCACTGCGCGATACTACGTGGGTGAGAATGTCTTGGCGTGCGTTTGTCGTTTCGAGTCGATGGTGTTAGTTGATTCAATACAAACACGCTTGTGCATGACGCGTACTGCTGCTATCGAGTCGCTACTGGTGCATCCAGACTCTCTCCTCGACTCTTGTCCATTGCATGTCTAGCCGCGATGCACGTTCATCAAGCGAAACTCGTGAAGCCGTTGTTGCATGTTCAGCAAGCGACACCCTCGAGTGCTTCTGTCGGCCGCACCTATTCGCGACGTATCGCCTATCGTTTCGCATTTGAGAACCTACTCTCGTTTCGTACTTACTCTCTCAAAAGCCTTCTGCTCTCGCTGATCGTCTCTACTCTGCGCTATCGACCTGCCTGTACCTGCCTCAACCTGCCGCTACTACCAACCCGCTTGTGCACGATGATGTACTCGCGCACGACGTCGATCCACGCGTCTCGCCGCAAACGCACGCGCCTGTCAACGTCACGACTGCGGCGCTCGCGGCTGCTCACGGAAGTCGCGATGCGCAAGCTGAACCTCGACCCCGAGAAGACCGAGCAGATGGAGCTCATCTCGCACCAGCTCTCAGACGACGACGTCCACTTCTTCACACACATCTTCTCGCAGATCGACAGTATGTCATGCGCTTGCTTGTGCTGTCGTTGGTGTGTATGTCGAGGTGCACATATCGACATTGTCGGGTTATCGCGCTTGTATGGAGCGCTCATTAGCGAGAGCGTGGCTTGTGTGTGAATGTCTACTACGTCCGTGGCAGCCGACCAGCTTGGGATCATCCTGCGCTCCGAGCTGCATGAGGTGCGAGCTGCAGTACTGAACACTTCGATAGTGCATTGTGCGACCACCTATGCCTCCTGTACCTGTTCGTCTCGACCTACGACACGAGCGACTCTGAGCGAGACGGCATACAGTTTGACTGTGTTGTTGTATACGTGCGTGATGCTCTCAGGGACTCACGCTACTCGGGATCTCGGCGACCGACAAGGAACTCGACGAGTACCTACTCATTGCAGACGCCGACGGCAGCAAAGCGATCGACCTCCAGGAGTGGATC
>JAADWX010000751.1:0-14963 GCA_023336405.1 Globisporangium echinulatum | reverse complement strand
GGCGTGTCTGTGTCGGTGCGTGCAAGAGTGACTGTGTGAATGGGGAGCGATCACTGGAGCTTGTGCGTTGGCTTGCGGTTTGTGCACCAGCTAGCAGTCGTGGCGATGAGAGTGTTGGATGTTGGATCGTTGGCACGTGATACCACGATTTCAGCCAGCTGTTGTAGATATCAAACGTCGAGAAGCAAGTACATCATGTTAATTTGATAAGAATCATAACGACAGTTGCTAACACACACACATCTCTGGTTGTTCACTTGCACGAGACAAAGCATCTATTCGCATCCACCGTCACACACTCGCTGTACGTCCGCACAACTGATCAGTGTCAGCACCATATTGCTTCCAATCGTCCACGCTCACTGGGACCTTCAATCAACCAGCTGCTCTTCCTCTTCATTCCCCATCCATCCATCCTTCCATCCTCAACTTCTCCACGCACTTCCGTACCAGATCGCATATCGTCCATGTCCCATCAATCGAGCTTCCACCCTGTTGCATCTGCAAAGCCGCGTCTGCACACACTCACTCGGTCGTGACTGCTGTCTATGCTGTCGTCGACTGCAGCGGCAGCACGGCCGTCAGGTGGCACACGTTTGCGCAAAAGCAGAGCCAGTCGTCGTGCGCATTACGCGCAACTTGGGCGCGACTGCCGTCGTAGCTGCAATAGTAGAGCTCGAGCGCGTCGGGCGACCGCGTCTGTAGCAGCTGCAGCACGCGCTCGGTGCTCACGCCGAGGAGCTCGCGCAGGCCGCAGCGGTCGCGCTGCTCGACGGCCGCAGCAACGAGGCGCGTGCGCACGACCGCTTCGAGCGTGTGAAAGCTATCGATGCTCAACAGGTCGAGTAGCACGTACGTGCGCTGCTGCGCGCGCGCTTTGTGGAGTGCTGCATTTGTTGCATCTGTCGCAGTTGTCGGCAATGCGTGCAGACACTCGCTCACAGCAGTTGCTTGCACGTAGCACTTGATGTTGCGCTTGTCCTGGCTCAGCAACAGGCGGCTGAGGCCGTCGAGGCGCCGTCCGCGCGCGCGGCTAAACACGACGCTCGGACGAAAGAACGGCAAGCGGTGCGTTGTGGCCCCACTCGCACTTGGGAACGCGTCGCGAAACTTGCGGCTCGGCAGTGACGCTTTGCGGCGTGGGTTGCAGGCAGCTGCTGGGTCGTTCGCAGCAGCGCCTTCGTGCAAGAGAAACGCTGTGGCCTGGCGCTCGAGCGTCTGCAGCATCAGCGGCGAGTATGTGTGCAGCACACGCTCTTTGCGTGTTGTTGGCATTTGTTGCATTTGTTGCATTTGTTGCAATTGCTGCTTCATTGGCGGCGCCGATGTGTGTTCGCGGACAAACGTGTTGGCGCTTGTTGTTGCTGGCGATGGCGATTGGGATGGTTGAGGCGCTGGGCGCGAGGCGGCTGGCGAGAGCTTTCGCCGCTTTAATGCGCGTGCGTCTGTATCGTCAACGTCGTCAACGTCGTCAACGTCGTCAACGTCGTCGGTCGTCGCAAACGTTACGTCGGCAGCAACTGCGACGCCGTCGACAAACGTCGCTGTGTCGAGCGCTGCGGACACCGATGCGGTCGCATGTGTACGCTCGACTTGCATATGCGCAATGTCAGTCGCTGCAATTGAGACACGCGTGACAATGTCGACCATGTTGGCCATCGCTGCTGCGACCGCCTCTTCAACTGACACGTCGTCGTCATCAGATGATGATGATCCATCCGATGTCGTCGTCAGCGTAGCGCGACGTGCAACGCCACTCGCACCAGCCGCGTTGCTGATACCACTACCACCAGCAGCAGACGCGCCAGTCGCCCCACTCGTGCTGCCGGATTGCGCATCCTCGCCCATGTCGACGTCATCGTCGTTCGGCGCATTGCTGCTACTGTCGCGACTGCCGCCACTTGCCAACGATCCACTGATAGCCGCAGTTGTCGCAACTGCTACGCTACGTGGTGCGCGCGTGTCCATAAACACGTACATAGGCGCGCCCGAGCCAACAAACGTTGTCTGCAGCTCGGTCCGGTGCGCGCTCCAGAACGCAAAGCCCTCGCGCGCGGCGCTAAAGAGCTGCGCGATCGACAGCGCGAGCTTCTCGGCGCGCGCGTAGAACGCCGAGCAGCTCGCGTTCAAAATCGCGTCGCGCACGTCGTCGGCTGTCGCTGTTGTTGCTGGTGTCGTTGTGGACGCTGCAGCATTAGCAGCGACTGCTGCGTCGAGCTCGGCCGCGCGCAGGTTCAGCTCGGTCACGGCGTGCCACTTGATGCAGTCGCGCAGCATGACCTGTGGCGACGCGTACGCGTTCGCAGTGCCGAGAGGCAAGACGTACTTGTTCGGCATCGACACGGTGCTGCCGTCCGAGAAGACGCAGACTGCGAGCAACTGGTCGCGGCCGTCAATGTCTTCGGCGCGCGTCACGACGCCCCACTGGTTGCTGGCGTCCGGCGCCGCGCGTTTCGCACTCAGCGGCAGCAGCGCGTTTGCGAATTCGAGCAGCAGCACGACGTCGCCTGGCTGCAAACGGTACTTGAGCGCAAGCGTCGCGTCACTTGCTGCAGCGCGGCTGTGGCTGGTGTTGGACGACGATGTATGGGCGCTGCAGAGCGTAAAATGCGCTGCGTCAGTCGTGGCGGTTGCAGTCGCTGCAGGCGTGGACGTCGCACTCGCACTCGCATGAGCGACGCACTGTATGTGCGACGCCGCAAAGCACTGCGAGCAGCTCGTGCACGCGCGCATGTCGGTCTCGACGCCGCCGCATTTGCTGCACGTGTGGCGCGGACACACGAGTGGCGCGGTCGCTGTTGCTGTTGTAGGCAGACACGTGCGCGTGTGCAGAAAGTAGCCGCAGTTGGTCACTGTGCACCTGACGAGCGTGTTGCTCGTGTGACCAAGGAAGCCGCAGCGTGCACACGCGTGTACGCCGCGCACGCACTCAGCGCAGCGCCATGCCTCTGCAGGTGCCGAGCTGACGCCAGTCTTTGCTGCCGACGGGGGTCGGCTGTTGCCCGCCATCACGTCGTCGAGGCACGACGCGTGGAACGCACGCATGCACTCGCCGCCGCAGTGCAGCAGCGCGCGGCCGCCGACGCCACACAGCACACAGTGAGGCGGGAAGAGCGGCGGTACCGATGTTGCTGTCGTAGTCGTTGCGTCAGGGGTTGAATCATCGTCAGATCTGCTCGACAGCTCGCGCGGTCGCTTGGTCTGCTGCCGAGCGCCCCCGGCGCCAGAACCAGCTGCAGCTTTGCCCTTTCGCTTGTTTGCACGCGCACACTCGAACTCGTGGAAGTCGATCACATGCTGCGCCGTGCCGCTCGCGTACACTTGATGGCACAGCGCGCAACTGTGAATCTGTGCCGCGGCAGCAGGGCTGCTCGCAGTCGCAATGCCGTTGACGACGACAGCCGAGAATGTCGAGGGGGAGGCGGAGGCGGGAGCCGTGCAGTCGGCTACGTGCAGCGCGAACACAGCGCCTGCGTCACGGGGGAATGCTGTTGCGCACACGGGACACGAGAGCTGCAGATCGATGGCGTCCATGATCGTTAGTCGCACGTAAGATGCTCTTGCGTTCGTCGGTTGGTTCTTACTGGCGCGGCGAGGTGTCGAGTGCGCCTGCAGTCAAGTGTTGTTGCTACTTTCGCCTTCACAAACAATCAAAAACACTGTCGATACCTGACCATTGATTCACTTGATGTTTGTAAGAAAAACCACAAACTCTCGATACGACTCAAATAGTGAAAAAAAATCATATTTTGACCTTGCGTTGCCGGTACTGCGAATTTCGGTGATCGGATTGTATCACCGCAATCGTCGCAGAACGCTCTATCGTTTTTGATATGATTTTAGCTTCTACGAGCAAATTGACGGTACAGCCAACAAAACAGCTTTTTCCAAGACTTTTGTCGCTCACTTTAGATTAGGTCGGAGGGTTTGTCATGCAATATCTTTTATGGTGGAATACGTACAAACACACTACTGCAGGATGAGGACACTCTGGTCCATCGAGTAACGTAGTGGAATTGTTCACCAATGAGGCGCTAAATTATATTAGCATTTTTAGAAGTAAATACAGACGTACAAAATGGATCATAATAATACGATTCTTATTTCACGTTTGAGCAGAAATTGCAATCTAAGGAGCGACGTTTGCTTTGTTTTAGTTATCGATGGGCGGTATTCTTACTATATTCTGATAAGTACGATTACGGCTCAATGTTTAGACGACATGTGAATCAAGTGCCTGTTAAAGCCGTCGTAGCGTGAAGCTGTGCTATACCAAGACACCTTCGATTGACCATACAATTATGTCATCCATTGATGTTGTTGGCAAGTCGAATCTCATCGCAAATACAATTCGGACAAACAGCATACAACTCGTTATATTATACAGGACAATAAGGTGTATGAGTATTGAACGAGCAGCTGAGAAATATGACTCTGTGAGGAATACGTCGCTGTCACTAATACTAGAGCGTCGTGATGAGTGATAGTGTTTTTAAGCGTAAGTCGATTATCTGCCATAGCCTCGTCTGCTACCGAGGGTGTAACGGGGTCACACGCTAGAGTTATTATATAACCTAGCTAGCTATTAATTGCGAGACATTAATAATCTAGTCTTAGTTTAGTTTCTATATTAATGCTGGCCTTATAGGCGGTTCGCACACAGTAGCTCATTGAGCTCTCAGGAGCCAATCAATTAGTTAGACTTAGCTCTAGTATTCTGTTACTTAGATCTAGTTAGCGGCGCCCGTTACCGGGGCCGTTATCCATGTCAATCAAACAGTTCAGCTATTGGAGCACAAGTGCCCAAGTCTTCTGTCGTTCCTTGCGGAAGGTGCTCTGCACGCTTCCTCTCTGCTTGTGCTGCGTAACTCGGGTTCGCCCGGCTACACCTTCGATCCACCGTCGATGGCACTGTCGCCTTGTCCGCACCCTTGTACACGTACTTGTAGATGTACTTTACCACTTTGATAAAAGAGCACACCTCGATGTTCATGTGACAGTTGTACTTTTGTGCCAAAAACGGGTTGTACGATTAATCGTTCGGTTGTCGTACTTCTTCTGGTCCACTTGCAGCGCTCCGGCTGGTCTCTCGTGCCGCATGTACACAGGGTAGCCGTCTATGCCGAACCGGGTTGCGGATGTAAACACTCGAGGGTACTTCTTGCTGCACTTGTTGTCCTTTATGCACACAGACTGAGGGTTCAGATGACCGCAAGTGCCGTGGATCATCGCCGTCATCACCGTTATGTACAGTAGCGGGTTTGTCTATGGATGTGATACTTCTGCCGATACCAACTTGTTGACGTCTTCTGGGGTTCGCGGCTTTTCGATTTCGTGCAGGACGGTCAGGATGTGCGCGTGTGATAGACCGCGCTTCGGGAACTCGACCGCGCTTCGGGAACTCGACCGCGCTTCGGGAACTCGATCACGTAGGTCCGAGCGATCTGTAAACCGAGCACGCCTTCTTCGACGTCCTTGAGCAGGGCTTGTAGCTTCTGTTGCCGATGACACCAGGTCTGTCTTGAGCCATCTGACCGGGGCATGATCTCTGGTCAGTTCGGGTTACACGTCATTGACAGGAACAGGTCTAGTTTGCCGAACTCTCGCACAATTGCCATCGTATCCTGGACTGCTGGTACATGTACCGAGGACTGCCAGTGAACGAAGCCGGCCAAACCCTGCTACACGTTCACACCTGGCGCTGGATATCGGGAGTCTGTAGATACCGCAACCGCTCTTGCTCGCACTTCGCCCACTGGTCAACGACGTATTGCTGAAACAGCCGTCCGCCTTGTTGAATCAACGAGTCGTCGTACGGCCATTCTTCGATTGGAATGACACGCGGTTGAAGCCCTTCTTGCACGGTAGTCGTAGGATCGACTCGTTGTTCGTGCACTCTGTACGCAGCGAACTCACCCAGCGACATCGCGGCCTTTCCGCGCATTACCACCCCTGCAACGTACGGCGTAGAGTATGTCCATCCATCATCGCCATACGGAAGCAACAGTGGGTACTGCAACGGGTCGTACTCTGCATGAGTTTCCCAAATTCTCGCAAACCCTCAATGTCTCGTCCGAAGAATCACGCCACGGTTGTGGCTACCGTTTCCGTCTTCGATCGAAACAGCTGCTACCTCGGAAGCCGTTGGTACGTTGTAGAGCGTGGAGTCGGATCGGATAGTCGACTACTGGTGGTAAGGCGTCGTCCTCGTCATCACCCTCTTGCTTTCCGTCTTGCTTTCGCACCTGGCTACGTTCCGCAAGGACCGTTTCACGGGCTTCAAGACGCTCGCGACGGATAATTTCACCCGCGTTGAGAAACTTGCGTGCAAATGATTTGAAGTCGGCCATTGTCACCGCGAGTGAAGTCAGAACGGTAATGCCGAGCCCATTTTCGTACTCATGCGCATGCGCGCGCGAGCGTCCATCTCGAAGTCTGCGATGTAAATCTGTGCGTACTTTGCACTTGTGCCTGGCGAAGGAAGCAGCGACCCCAGCCGATGACAAAGCGTGCCTTGGAGCTGGTACGTGCAGACGCCGCGCGAGTCAGCGACATCTTGGTCTACAACTACCTTCTTGGATGCAGACGCGCTAACGGATGTGAATGTGAACACATTGTTTTATGCTCGAACGAACTGCATGAAGTGCTTGTCGCCGAACAGGTTCAAAAGTGTAGCTGGCGCTTTTCGGAACGCAGCGAGGACCACCTTACCACCGAGGCAGCACTTGTTTGCTGACTCACCTTGGAACTTCCACGCATTACAAAATGGACAGAGTTCGGAATCAAGAGGAACGACGTGTCGTCCGTCTGCAACGTCTTACCACGCACCTATCAACCGTAAGGCCGGAATGATGCGCGAGTCCGACGCCACGTTGTCGAGCTCGCCAATTGTACCTTTTTCGCTCGCGCGTTTCGTCAAGTTCATGTCGTTGGTGGTCACGCACACACTGCTCTCTAAGCATGCGTTCGCGTTTGTCTTGGCTCATGTCTTCTCTTCTTTGCTCCTCGCGGAGTCGTTGCTGCTCGCGCAATCGTTGCTGCTGGCGCTCGTGCTGTTGCTCATCGGCGTTCATTTGATGGAGGCGTTCTAGATTACGCAACCGACGCTGTGTGTTCGAGCTCAACTTGACGTGCCGATTTAATTACGGCCTCTCGCCGAACGCGTTGACGTGCACTGTCAGACTCGACTTGTTCGGATGTTCGGTGATCTCGTGCTTCTTGTTTACTTAATCGGCTTCGCTAATTGCTGGATATAAGTGCGGCAAACCGGACATTGCGGTGTGTTGAAGAGTCGGACGTAATTGCAGAACTGGGTCGGGAGGCAGAACGGGCTCTGAATTTGCCACTGACTCTGTTACAGTAGTCGATGCTGATTATGGATCGCCGTCTGCACAAATCACATCTGAATTTGGCAAACTTTGAAAGTGTTTACGTGCTCCGCTCTTGGCAGCAAGGATTCGCGCAAGTCGTTTGCGTCGGTCCTCTGGCGAATCGTCATCCGGCTCCTGGTTGTGTAAGTCGATTGCCGACAGAGCCTCTTTGAGAGTCTTGTGTTTTGTCCGAGCCATTCTTGATATCTCGAATGATTGTTCGCCTGGTTGTTGGATGATTAGTTGTATGGTTCTTGGATCTTGAGTGCTATTCTTGTGTGTGTGTCGATATTGAAGTTGAAGTCACTCGCTTTCGCGAGAGTCCCGTTTAGATTTTCTTTGTGTATCCGCCTGGGAGACGTGCGCCAACTCGTGTGTTGTCGACGCACGTTTCGTTAGAGGCCTTTAACTCATCAGTCACTTGGATGTTACACGCAAAGTCGTTGGAATTGAGTCGCTTTCACAATAAAAAGTGAGGATCTTTAATTTGATATTCCCTTAAGTTGATGCGAAACGGATGAAGTCGAAGGCGTAGGGAAAAGAAACCAAGGAACAGGATACCACTATGTTTCATCGCCTCGGAATCATCAGTTCCAAAGCCTGAATTACATTGTTTGTGAAAGCGAACACTTTACAGTGAAAACTATTTCTATGACCTAGTTGCCTCAAGTGCGAATAGTTTAACGGGTGGCTATACAAATAGTGCTTGGCTATACAAACAGTGCTTTTATGTCGAGCTCCCTCCCAAGGAGTTATGATTGATAACATTCATTAGGAACACTCTCCCCGTAACGCGTATGCAGTGTGCAGATTTTATAAGGATGGCACTGTATGCTCAATTTAACTTTTCCGACTTGGTCCAAAAAGGCTTAGGCTGCTGCAACCCCAACGTATCCAAGCGTCGGCACTATAAAAAGAATGAGCCATCGTTAAAGCGTAGAGGCGCGCCGGAAATACTAATGACAACACCAACGATCGTGTGTTTAAAATCCCCTCATCACCTAAATGATACTAAAATAACTAAGCTATAAATGAGAGACGACTCAGCGAGAACAACGCTCTGGAAAGTCATGGGCGTTTTTCGAATTTCTCCTACTTGTATGGTAATACAAATCATATACAACTGAACCTCTGTTGGGATGGTTCAAACGGTGAATGCTGTCATATGAACAGCTCACTGTCCAACAAGAAGTGACGAAATGCGATCGAGACAGCGATGACGAGCATTACGGCCGCTCTGCTTCCATTCAACTATCCTAAAAGCTGCAATAACAGGCAGGCCGGCTGCGAACAGGTCTAACAGATCTGCACAAGCGCGTCAAGAGCGCGTGGAATAATAAACGTGTCCATTGTTCGTACACATGAAGTTACCACACTTGTTGATCACGTGCAGTCGCTTCACCTCCAATGTCGGACGCCTGCACGAACCTTATCGCTTCTATTTCCACCCTGCAGCAAACAAGTTACCCAAACGGATGACAGTACCATTTGACACCTACGAGTAATTGTTCAATACGAAGATGTAGAAAAATGTTTACACTGTAACTTGAGAAGATGGTGTGGACGCTATACAGCCGTCTGATGGATTTTACCAACAGAAGTCTATTCAGTTTGAATGTTTATTTCGCTTCCGTCTCATTGTGTATGCATGGCAGGGTACGTATTGCACCTTGTTTATCCAGTCGCAGCGTTTAGAACATGTGTGTACATAAAAATATATTGCGACAACTACAATATCGACATGTTGCCAAATGTCCAAATGAATTCGTCGTTCAATCGGCAATGCCAGTATATTGGATAAATAAAATGACGTTTCATGTATGCGATACGTCTGAAATGCACCTGCATGGTTATGCCATCATATGTACCAATGTCGTCGTACAACGTTGTATAGTAAGACAAATCCCCCTTCTGCGGTAACCAACAAAAATTGGACAATATCGTGTTTTATGGCACGAAAGTACGTGTGTTATGTAATTCAAATGCCATTTCGAGCGCAAATATCGTACATGTAACGCACGCCACACCACCCAATTGTTCCCGATTTACAGAAGGAAACGCAAGCGTTCATAGTTTTTTCGTATGAAGTGTACACTTGTAGCCAACATTGAATGACTGAACGACAACATTTCCAACTTCATTGAGCAAAAATACTCAAACACAAATGCCATGCATTGAACAAGATATAGATATGAAAATGTCACTGGCATTACAATCTTTAAACATTGCTACCGACTTCTGTGAGGTTTTCGCAAGCAGAATAATCATCGATGTTGCAGTTCCCCCACCTAGTCGCATCGACAGGTTGTCTCTCGCATAGTGCCCTTTCTCGTGTCGATGTCTGCTGATATCACACTGCAAGGGCGGAATCAGCCTAGAATACGTATGCAGCTGACATTCCACATGCGTCGGTCCACAAAGACATGAATCTGGGATGGGGTAGAGATGGGAACCAACAATGGGCACCGCGACAAAGCTTTCAAGTCGACTCTCTGTGGCGGACTCAGCTTGAAGAGCGTGCGCTCGCTGATCCAGAACCGACTAATAATGATTGAGCCGAATAACGCTCGCAGAGTCGCGTTCCCGACCCTGCGCTGAATCCCGATCGTCAAGTCGTTGTACTTAACTTGTCTGCTAAGAGCAGACTGTGTACGCGTATGATGTTGCCGTGTACCATGGCCAAAAACGTTACCCTGTCACCATTATGTGCAAGCACAAAATCAACCACTGCCATCCCTATAGCGGGAAAAGAAGTAGACACCACGGGGATAGTAAATGGGAATTACGAACCATTAGCCTGTCGTACAATTTCGATGAATGGACATAAGTAAACGCGGACACGATCGTTGCTCTCTGTATATAGTGAGTGTGTGTTAAACGGTTCTAAGGTAAAAACCTAAACCATGACGCCTAGGAGTGTGCATTAATGGTGTATTTGCTTTCTCGTGCTTGATTGCCAACATAAAAATATGCTGAATCGTTATCATTCACCAATGTCACGACGGACTATTTTGCCAAGAATTGTGTCTAATATAAAATAGCCTGGTTTAGGTGTAAATCGCTCACCTCATATTCGGTTAGTCGGCCTTTTCGTTGGGTTAATTTTTTTCGTTATTCCATTGGCACTTGAAGTTAAACGCATATTCAGGTATTGGTTTGCGGCAGCCGACGCTAATTCGTTTTGGCAAATACGTGGTCACGAGAACCACTGTGACCAGTTCGACATGATTGATCAATCCCAGATGTGTGCGCAGTACCGACATCGCGGCGAGCCTGAAGCAGCAACATCAGATGTAGTCGTGTGCATTCTGCCTGCAGCCTCCAAAGCATGCAAGCAGGCACTTGGATGATCGGATATGTCTCGATGAAACCAAACACACATCGCGGAAGAGCTAGCATATTATTAACAGTCATCTTGACGATGACTAACAAGTTTGAAGACCTTCAGTGTTTCGCTTTCAAAGATCTTCCACTCGATTATCTCGTTCGCACTTTTACTCATTGCTTCAGTCAAAACTGATTTGACGAAAACCGTCTGCAGTTGTCAGCCACAAGACCGAGCACCGATTCTCTGGCTCTCTGTCTTGCCTAGAAGCGCGCACATCTAACGTTGCTTACCTTCCGCGCAATTGGTCGATGTAAGCGATGATCATTGTCAGCGATGCTCACACTGTGCAGGTCATGTAGTCCGAGTGCGTCTTTGCGCAGGTTCATCCACGAGCATGTGATGCATCATATTGTCTATTGTATGTGGTGTCATATGGACGCAGTGCGGTGGTGTTTATCCACTCTAAAGAGGGTTAAAGGAGGTTGGGTCTCTAAATCGGACGTGTTTGTCACTGATATATCCAGCACAGTTTAAAAATGGAGGATCTCTACACACAGTGACAGAAAAACCGGGCATGTATGAAAAACGACTCCTGCTAGTGTTGTAAGCAAAGTGTCTATGAAATCTATGTACTGCTAGTGTTTAAAGCAAAGTGTCTATTTATCTGTGTTTTATTGACCAAACATATTTGCCGAGTAATTTTGTCGGCGGTTTTTCTGTCTCTGTGTGTAGCCGTCTGAATTACACAATTCGGGGTCTAAATTAGCCATTGACGAATAACAGTGTCGATGTTCAATCCAAATTATACTTTTTTAGTGACGACGACAATAAAGCGTCGATTTGCAATATATAGTGGACCTTTTATATGACGACGACGATAACAATTCTTGGACGCATTCAAGCATGTCATTGCTCATCGAGTTTACATGCCACAAAACCACCATTGTCGCTCATCGAATATGCGTTCACTGCTAGACGTGCAGTTCATACCTGTCGTCGTTGCGCACTCCCATGGATGTACAACCGACGCGATGATATCGTTTCGAGTTCATCGACACACCAGTATTACGATACGTTGTGCCCTCCCATGTCGTCGTCGTGTAGCACATGAAAGTGTGTTAAACATGTGATCGACACCGCAGACAAAGACAGCAGCGTGTGAGTCGGTGTTGGAGCACACATTGTTTGTGAAGCTAAAAGCTAAGCTGTGATTTCCGCCAAGCAGGAACGGATATCTGTGGACGCGAATAGTATCTGCCGCTCGTCATTTCGGTGGGGCACGAAAGTCTACAGCCACCAGTGATGTGTCTGCCACAGTCAATTGGTGACAATTAGACCCAGAATCGGTTTCGTAGCAACAAAGACACGCTGGCTCGCTTTTTTCGCCTCATCCGCTTGCAGGTCACAACACTCGAAGCCAGCAGGCTGCACTCAAGCTAGTAGCGACTGCATCAAACCCACGAGACCAAAGATGGCAATGGCACCCTATACGTGCTACCACGCGCACGCATGTGCTCACACTCACGGCTGTGATCGTCCGTCCTCGCCTCCCAGTCTGCTCGATCGGCTTTGCCGGTGTTGCTCGTAGCCACAAACCAATCTTGCGTTTCACGTGACGTCCATCTGTGACACTGCGCAGCTCCGTTGCCATGAGCAAGCCTACATACTGTATGGTTGCGTTTGCAGTTGTGGCAAGCGAGTTTGCGAATCACTGGCGCCGAGCGCGTCTGCGTTGCGCTGCTTGGAGCCACGAAGTGCGATCTGCCGACGCAGGCATGGTCATCTGCTGAACTTCGCGCAGTGTCGATGAGGTTGAAAGAGGCCGAGAAGGAGGAGCAATGATATTGTACCGGTGCCTCTCAGTGATCTATGCTGTTGTATGGTTTCGTTACAGCCAGGCTTGAAGCTTCGCTCTCGGCTACGTAGACGCGCGCCGTTGTCGCCTTGTCCGTCTGCTCACTTTGTTCCCTCCCACTCGCTTTCATATGCGAGCGTACGCGGAAGAGTGCGAGATTGAGATCGAATGTGTTAGAGTGTGTATCAGAGCTAAACATGATAGTGAACACTACCAACATGAAGCGCTGCGTGGCTCGGATCGAACATGGCGCCGTCGTAGCGGACTCGAGGATGTAACACAGCAGAGCGCAAACACGTTGGAGCTCGAGCTCGTTCGTGCGAGCGAGCGCTGATCCAACTGCGACGGCAATCAAGATGGACCCTCTCGTCTCGCCACTCACTCACAACACAGCAGCCCTCGGTGGAAATCAGATCGAGCTCTCTCTATCTCTAGTTCGGCACGCGTGTGCGACACGCTCAGCGTTGCATCTTGGAGCAATCGGACGCTCGCTACCAACGACTCATGCTGTTGGTATGGCGGCGCTAGATTTTGAGGAGGACGACCTCGTTGGACCCAGCGAGCACCTCGACAAAGGCGAGCGGCGCATGGATCCCATTCCTCGCTAGTTCTCGCGTGCTCCCTATCTTGCACATGTGCGTGTGAACCGCACCAAGCGCGGTTTGACACCGCGGTGGCACCCAAAAGCGTTGTCATGATGTCTGAAAGGCAATGCTGCTCAGTGCGATCGCGACGTTAGAAGCTCCGAGGTCTCGCAGGTCGAGTCTCGTTTCGCCAGCAGCCGAGATCGATGAAGCTCGCCTGTTTGCACGAGTGTGAGCACGTCCCTCCTCTTGTTCGCGCTTGCGACCGTCAGGACTGGGTTCACGCCGTGAACAGCAGGCGAGTCAACACAACCAGGAGGCTCGACGAGCTCTCTTCGGACCTCTAGAGACCTCTTGGGATCCTTGATGTGGCCAGTGAGGTGTTCAGTGGCGCCACGAGCGCCTGTCGACTTTTGGTGGAGGCTCTCACAAGCGGCGACACTCCACCCGACGAGAGAGAGGTACAACCTCTCGGATCCGATCCGATCCTTCTGACGGGCTTGGGCTTCGTGAACTCACCAGCGCCGCCTGCTCGTTGTCACGCGGCGCCACCAGCGCCTGTTGTCAATCCGTGATCGAGTCTGTCCGTCATTCGCCGATTGCTCGAGTGAGACGCGAGTCGAGTCGAGCCGAGCTGGGCGGACGAACGACTGTACGCTGACACAGCACTACGAGAGCCTTCTCGATCCTTCCACCTATCCACCACTTCTACTACCACCACATCACACTCGCGCGTGCCGCTCACTCGCTCACTCGCTCGCTGTCTCCACGACCAATCGGCGAGCCAACCTACTAACCATCCTTACTCAAAATGATGACGGACACCTTCGCAAGTGCGTTCCCTCGCGCACTGACTGAGCTGCTCGCAGCCGCATTCGCGTCGCCAAACGCCGCGTCATCGCCAGAGCGACTCGTCGACACGCCGCACCGACCGCTGCGCACGAGCTTCCTCGAGCGCCAGGACCACGACAACGACGCGACAACATCGTTCTACAACTTTGCGTCGCCACGGTCACGCTCGGAGAGTAGCGACGGCGAGAGCTCGACGACGTCGTCAATCTCGAGCCGTCACAAGTGTTCGCTCGCGTTCATCTTGTCGAGTGCCGACGACGACGACTTCAACCTAAAGACCGAGGCTGCTGCAAGTTTTTGTATCGAGAACCACAAGCAGCAGCTACCACTCGGAGGTCCTAGTGGTACGCCAATCCGTCAGCAGCTCAAGTTGTTTGCGTCCGGCGCGCCACGTCGCATCGTCATCCCAGATGTGAACAACTTTGTGAGTCCGAGTGTCAGCACGTCGACGAGTCCGAGCTGCAGTCCGAGCAACAACAGCAGTGCGATCGCGACTCTCAACTCGTACACACCGACGAGCGAGCACGCGAAAGTCAAGCGCCGCCGCGTTGCATCAACTGGAAAGGCACCCAAGAGCGCCAAGCTCAGCTCGTCTACAGTGCCTACTACTTCAACAGTCACTGTCAATAGCGGTCTGCCTGTGAAGAAAGGGAGCAAGTACTGTATCGTCGACGGTTGCAGTAGTCGCGCCAAGCACGCGCGGCGGTGCTGGAAGCACGGCGGGTCGGTCAAGTGCAAAGTCGCGGACTGCGCGAACCGCGCCAAGACGAAAGGCGTCTGTTGGTCCCACGGCGGCGGCACGATCTGTTCATTTGCCAACTGCGGCACGATCCCGGTCTCGAACGGCGTCTGCTGGGCCCACGGCGGCGGCAAGCGCTGTGCGATCGAAGGCTGCGCGCGCCCGGCGTACGAGCGCACACAGAACCTCTGCAGCCTCCACTTTGACGACAAGACCAAGATTGTGAGTGGCGCGG
>JAADWX010000750.1:0-14966 GCA_023336405.1 Globisporangium echinulatum | reverse complement strand
GCGACGATGGCGGCTCCGACTGCTCGGGTTCGACCGCCAGCTCAAAGTCAAAGTCAAGCGACGCCAGCGACGCCAGCGACGCCAGCGACGCCAGCGACGCCAGCGACGCCAGCGGCTCCGGATGATCGGACTCTACGATCTCCGACGGCTCACGCTCACTCTTTTCCTCGTGTGTTGGCTTGCTATCGTCATTATCGTTTCTTTCGCACTCACGTTCCTGCAGTGGTTCGATTTGAGTTGCTGTTTCAGTGTTCGATGTTGTGTGGATTTGCACTTCAGATGAGAACTGAACTAGTTGACAGCGATTCCAAGTGAACGCTTGGACAGACGACACTTGTTCGACTGCAGTGACGACTGCGTCGTCGACGTTGCTCGCAATCAGACCTGCTAGGATAGCAGTGATCAGCACGTTGTCGGTTTCGGTGCGCGTCAGCTGCGTGTAATGCTGCGCTTGCGCTGAAGACTCGCGATTGTCGTTAACATAGTCTGTCGTCGCCGACTCGCTGTTCATCGGTTCATGCTCGACTGTGTCGTCGACCGTCTCCGACTGTTCATCAATGGTGAAACCTAACTCTGTCGTTGCAGGCTGTGTCGATCCACCGACATCGTCGTCATTGCTGTCAGTAGTCGACGGTCGTTCGAGTGACTCTGTTGTTGCTGGCACTGATGCGTCTGCGTCTGCCATGAGCTCGACCAACGCTTCGACCATTGCGAGCAGTTCGTCCATGACCGCAAGCACGTCGCGACCAACAGCTGCAGTTTGCTTGTGTGCTTCCTCGGCTCGTATCCGCCGCACACTTCGCGCTTGCATGCCGCGCAGCAATCGATTGATCGTCGCAGCTGCTGCGACTGCCTGTTGGAGTGCTCGTTCGCTGATACGACGTCGAACGTGGGCCTGGATCGCAGTCGCTGACGCGTGCTGCCGCTTGATGCGCTGTCGCGCGAGGCACCCGCGCATCCACGCCTGGAGACGTACAGCTCGCGCGCGCTTGGCTGTATACAAACGTCTCGCTCGTTTGCTCTTCCAGACGCGCTGGATCTGCGTCGCTGATCGAGTCTCTTGTGCGCAGGTCGTGCGTGCTAGAGCGCCGCGACAGAGCGCTTGGATCAATGTCGCAGCACGCGCTTGCTGCGCTGCTCGCGCTTGCAGATGTGCGCGGTGTTTTCGAAGCGCCGAGCGCCAGAGTCGCTATGGCAGCACATAGCATACGGCATGTGTATGCGAGGTATACAGTAGTCAGCCATCGCTCTCGACACAAGAGACAAAGACGACATAGCTAAGCAGTCAACCACATACCTGGATCTGTGACGCTGCGCGTCTTCGCATCCCGAACTTGCGCGCCTCGGCGACGATTTGGCTCTTGTACGGATGGTACTTGGCGCCAAGGGCGTGGTCGTACGCGCTCTCGGGCAACGCGACGACATGCGACGTGCGCGTTGCACCAGGTGATAACGGACGACCAATGAGCCCCGTTGGTCGCTCGGGCGTCGTCATCAGTCGATTCGTCACTGGTCGTTTACGCGGCGACGAGTGCAAGCCGATCGCAGCGATTTCAGTCGGAGCCTTGGCGGTTGGTGGACGCTGTGGACTGACGACGCTCGTAGACGGCAGTGACGATGCGTTAGCAGCGACACTGTGCTGGACACGACTTACACGCGGACTGCGGCTCGGTATCGCTGCGACGTGGTCGCTAGTGATAGCTCTTGGTGACGTCGGAGGCAGCGGCCGCGGTAACAACACGTCCTCGGTGTTCATGAACGCCGATAGGGGACTCGGATGACGCACAGCCGATGGTGACTTGGCGTCTACTGCGTCTTGTTTGAACAGGAAGCGCTGCCGCATGACTTTGTACGTGTCGAGGATCCGGAGGACGACAGGATGCGTCTGCGACAGATCGTTCACGCCGACCTCCATCGCACTTGCAAGTGCGTCACGGCATTGGTCGGGCAGGTGCAGGTTCGCATACTCGATCGACAGGTTGTGCAGCGCTGCTGCTTTGAGGACGTTGTATGTCTCGCGCGCTTGGTCGCTGTCGCTTGCGCTTGCATTGCCTGTATACTGGGTAGCTGCGAGGCCGAGGCACGCAGTGTACGTGACGCCCGCGTTGCTCGGATCGGCGAGCAAGCCGTGAAGACAGGCTTTGAGGAAGTACGCGATCGGCAAGCGGTCATGGAGTGGTAGACGCTCATTGATGCGCACGGCCTTGTCGGCGGCCTGGAGCGCGGCCTCGTACTTCTTCTGTCGCTTGTAGTAGTTTGCGATGTTCTGGTACACGGCGGCGCGCTGCACGTGCTTCTTGCAGTAGTGCAGACCGTCGCGCGCCGTGAGCTCCTCGGCTTTCTTCAGGAGCTAGTACCGTGTCCACGCGAGTGTGGTTGTCATCGCGACGGACGAGACAGAGCTCTAGTACGTCAGTGTGTGGCGTATACATATGTGTATACTTGTACCAACCAATAAGTATAGTGGCGAATTGAGTTATACACACACACACGGACGCACCAAGAACGGCGTGTTGTCAGCTTGAGTGTCAACCTTGCGCGCGCCGAGCATACAGAGCGCAACGAGCTGCACACATCGGATCTCGTAGTCGACGCGGAGCCACTTAGCCTCGTCAACGACGACGTCGGGCGCCTCGGTGCGCTTCTGGATGCAGCGGTTCTGGTTGTATACCGTCGCCATCGCAAGTTCGACGACATTGTCAGCATTTACGGCAAGATGGTTGTACCAATGCAGCCTTACAGACACGTGCTGCTACTCTACGCACCAGCATCTTGCTCGACTGCTCGTACGTGCGCACAGCATCCATGAACCGCGCGGTCTTCTCGAGCTGGCTCGCGAGCGTGTCGGTGCGTCTGATCTTTGCCAGCGCGTCTTGGCCGAACCGCGACGTCTGTAGAGTATACGAGCCGTTGGTTGGTTAGGGAGTCATGGCGTCAGGCGTTGGCACGAGTATTCGACCCGTCGATGGAATACACCTGTACATGCGTACGCACCGCGATGTTTGTGTAGTGTAGGCCATCGAGCGACGGCGGACGGACGATCAGTTGGTCACCTAGACGTGTTGTTTGTATACGAAGACAGAGGCATATACAAATATGAGCCTGTACGAGTACGATCTATCGACAGTGCACAACGTTTCCGTCAGCGATACTGCAAACGGCACCTTCGTCGGGCGCGAGCCAGATACAGCGCAGTTTCTTCTTGTCCCGCAGATCGAGGGTCCTAGCCCAAGCAACGCGGTTCGTCAGCTGCGTTGGTTTGGCCGCCTAGTTGCGAGTGCGTTGCTGCCAGCAACTGTATCAGTAGCCTCGCCAACACACCTCCACGTCTGGCCTGCTTGTTGATTCGCTGAGCTAAAGAGCGACTTGGGCGGTGCAGCAGCAGCTGGTGCACTATTCGTGTGGACAGCCGCAAGCGCTCGTGGCGTCAGGCTGCGATCCTCTGGGAGTACGTCTGGCAGGCGCGTCATTGGTGCGGCAGCAGATGACGACGACTCGGTTGATGCGCTGCCGGATGTCCTAGTGTGGCTACTCGCTCGGTCTTTGGTTCGGCGCTGCATCGTGTTGTACTGCAGTGTCACTGACACGCCACATTCGTCAGCAGCAGCAACAGCGAGAGCGAATACACGATCGAGTCGTCAGTGTGAGTGTGTATAACGCAAGCTGTGCTACAGGCATTGGTTAGCAGGGTTAGCTTGTCGCACCTCTGAGCGAGCCCAGCGCAGCCGTCGAGTGCGTGGCTAAGACGAAGTGCGTACGCACTGGACGAGCTCTTGGTCCATTGGCAGCAGTGGCAGGCGGCGTTTAGATCGCCGCGACACGTCGGCTGTTTCATACGCAACGGACTGACTACTCTTCGTAACAGATCATATGTGTTTGATTCGATCATCGACACAGAAGGTGACAGCTCTGAAGCGTTCATGTTCATGTCTTCTACTGCTGCTTTCAGCCATACTAGTCAGACGCGGCCTGGGCGAATGCGCCAAAAGTTCAGGTCGTTGTACGCTTCGTCGCCCATGCTTCGCGTCCGCGCTTGCGTCGTCATGACGTCCGACACGAGGTCGTCAACAACCACCGAGTCGATGCGCTTCATCGCCTTGGGCTTCAGCGACATCCGCGTCGACTCGGGGACCAACTCGGGCGCTTCACAGTCCGTAGTAGCGTCGACGACTCCCGACCGACTCGTCCTCGACCGCACGACTCGCTGTGGCGAGAGTGCACTTAGCGGCGGGAACATCGTATCGCCTATTGGCAGTAGACTCGCGTACGTCTCGCGATAGCTTAGCATAGACTGATGGCGTACGCGGCCGTCGCAGGCGTCGACAACAAAGACTTTGCCAGCGATTACACCGACTTGTGTGAGGACGTTCGTGTCGGCGAGCGTTCGGCCAACAAACGCCGCGTAGAACGGATTCACGTCCGCTGGGAAGAGCGCGCGAACGCCCGTGAGAGCTGCGACTTGGAACGCGCGAGCGTCGATCACTTCGGTACTGCTACTGCTGGTACTGGTAGTAGTTGCAAGTAAACGGTCCGGGGCAAACAGTACTGGACCGTTTGGGAGGCCAATACTATCGGTTTGTGACTGTAGTAACGAGTGGATGAGCTCAGCGTGCGAGAGGCCGCGGCTCGTGAGGTACACGATGCAGTAGCCGTTCTGTGCGAGCTTGGCGTAGAACGCGAGTGCGCCGTCGTGGAGTGTCGCCGCAGCTGACGCGCTCGTACTGCTGGGCGATAGTAGGCTAGCAAACCGGCGACTCGATGGGAGGCGCGCGACTGCGCCGTCGATCTCCGCAATTACGATCTTGGCTGACAGTGGCCAGTAGAACAGTCGTGCTTGTACCCGCAGTTCGTTGTAATGACTCGTACCAGAACCAGTCGTCTGGACGACAAACTCGATGTCGTTTGTACCAAAGCGCAGGTTCATGTTCAGCAGATCGGCCTGCGTTGGCAGCAGCGTCTTGCAGTGAAAGTGCTCACCGCCTGGAGTGTCACGAGTGTCGACGCACTTGACGGTCGGGACGGTCGGACGCGGCGACAGCGCGCGACTAAACGCCGAGTCGATCTGGACGCCAACAAGTGGCCACCCGGCGCGATCGTAGCTGTCACTATCGACTGTGCCGTCCTTCAGTGTATAGCCGTCATTATCGGTCTCACCAGCTTCCGTATGATACGACGCGAGTCCAGTCGACACTGCTGATGATGTCGACACTGTCGATAGCGACAGCGGTAGTGAGTTCGGAAACAGCACGCGCACGATACAGGCCGCTTGGACCTCGGGACTGAACCGACAGATGCGGTTGTCGAGCAACACCATGAGGTTCGGGTCGCGCAACAACTCAACGGCGCGGTCGCGAAACGTCTCGAACGGCACGATGTGGTCGGTGAAGATCGCACGTGCGTCGTCTTGCGACTCAACGTCGCCGAGCAAGTGGCCACAGAGTGACACGCACGGGGGATCTGGTCGTAGTCAGGTATACAGGTAAACACATAGTGAGTCAACGAAATGTACACGTATGTACACGTACACGTAGTATACGCTATACGTTATACGTATGGAGAGTCCCCAAGTCACTCACACACGTATGGATGTCACCATGCACGCACCTGGCAAGTACGTTGGCCGCGACTCGCTCTCGATCGCGTCAAAGTAAACCGAGTCGCTCTTGACCATCAGTGGGAGGTCGTCGTCTGCGTCTGTATGGCTCGCTTCAGCCGTCGCTACTGCTGTTGTCGTTGCGTTTGCTGGCTGCACAACAGTCGGGAGTGCGCCCCAGCCCCACGTGAGTCGCTCGGTTGCTGCGTCGTCGCAAGCAGTCGGAGCGTCCGGTACGAGTCGTCTATATGAGGTAGTCGTAGTAGCCACGAGTATATCGACAGAGTGTTACTGACAGTGTTTGAGTATGTGTTTGGTACGGTAAGTCCATGTGGATGTAGGACGCACGCACCGATATGCGTCGTGCCACTCGACGGAGCCGCTGCGATCGTCGATCACTGAGTCCATCGAGCTCGATCGCGACGACGGAGCCGACGTCGATTGAGGCGGCAGATCAAAGTGCACACCAAGCTTCTCGGAGCCAGCAGTCGATGTGGTCGCTGATGTAGCCGACCCAGTGCTCGCGTACATTGGCAGCAAGGGACTTGCGATCGGCGACGTCGTGTAGTCGGCGTCTTCGACTGGTGCATCGACCTCATCGACAAAGTACGCTTCACCAGCTGCGCCAAGCTATGGGATGCATATGTGTACGTTCGTATACATGTGTATACATGTGCATGTGAGGCCGTGCGATCGCTTGTATACCGACTGCTAGTCGAGACAGCACGCACGTACCTTCATGTGGACACCGTCGACGACATGGCCGTTCACGACGATCTGAACGACTTTGTCGGCAACGCGCTTGAGCTGTGCGCATGGCAGCAAGCGGCGCCATAAGCGAACGACCAACAGCAGTACGTGACGGTCAAGGACAACAATGACAGAGTCGCAGTCATATGCACTGCTGTACGTCTACATGACGACACACACGCACCTTTGTTTTGCCAAAGTGGACGTGGAACGGCGAGCAGTGGATCGAGTTGTCGTCGTGCTGCACTGCAACGATGTCGATTGCACCCGAGATTGTGCCCTGATGGAAGTCAAAGACGTTCGTGACGTAGTCCTTGACCGAGTAGATCACATTCATTGGTCGATGGGGATGTGGATGTGGGCGGGCGACGTTCTCACTCAGTCACTCAATCACTTGGTGCACGTGCTGCAACCAGTGCGACAGATCGCAAATGGCTAAGATGCAGCGGCTGCTGCTGCCGTTGTCGTCTTCGTCTTCGGTGCTGGTTCACACCCCATCTACTTGCTTCTTCGACTGCCGACTCCTCGCTCGTTCGCGACGAGCAGCTCCTCTGCATGTGCAGCACCCAGCATTCCTCGATTGTTCCCAGGTCTATAAATGTGATGTGGCCCACACACACGCATTTGATGTTCAGATCGCCAGCTTGAACATCCGAGCGCGTTACGCCATCTGGAATGTCGATATGACGCACAATGCGCTGGTACCGCAACGACACACGTGCACGGTGGTGTCATTGCTGCAGCTGCTGCGCTGAGGAGCAGAGAACGAGTGATTACAGTCCACAGCTGCGTGCTGCATGCTACTAATCCAGACCGTCATCATAGTGCGACACGCTGCTGATCATTGTGCAAGTACAACCGAGTCAAAAACATCACACTCCAACTTCGTCATGCACATCAGACACCAATACAAAAACCAAGTCAAAATCGAATACTAGTCATATAGCAAGAGTCTCGCAGCTGATTGATACGGGGGCCAGTCAATCGGTCGTGCTTCCATCACACAAACGTCTGCTCGCAATGCTCCGGTGCTGGCGGTAGCAGCACACTCTCACTATCGCTCTCACTTTCAACCGCATCGTTCGCTTTGCGCATCGACTCTTCAAAGTCGCGCATACTGCGGGACTCCATATGTGAGATCGCTAGCTCATGATTGTACGCGCGCGTGACAATGTCAATGTCCGGTGGCTTTATAGTTGTTGCGCTGCCGCCCTCAACCGATGCTGCCGGGACAAACTCGAATCGCGTCGCGTCGCTCCGCATGCTCACATCAACGAGAATGTTGTCGTGCGTACGCACACCGACGTATCGCCGATGCTGGTTCATGCTCTTGAGGTGGCCTGCTGACGAGTACTCCCACTTAAGTCCGGATTTCCCACGGACAGCAAGGCCGCGCTTCATCCGCAAGTCCCGAAAGCACGAGAGCGTCGAGCGACTAAACATGTAATTGTTGGAACCGGCTCTCGAGTCGTCGATGAAGCTCACTTTGATGCAGTTGTAGCCTTTCGAGTAGCACTCGAGTCGGAACGGCGTGCGGCCGCATGTCGCAGGATCCGATCCCTGCGATACGATCCCAACGCGGCCATCTGGGAGAATCCGGACGTAGTGGTCGCCCATCACGCGGACAAACACCGTCGAGCCTGCAAGTCGTAGGACCGAGTCAACAACACTGCGCGAAAGCGTTTTGATCGCGTCAATCTCGTGCTCGAGCGCGTCGACGTCTTCAGCCGCGAGTCGCTTCTCAAACGGCACGCGGCCGGGGACTTTCGTGAGCGTCTGCTTGCACCACTGCTCGCCGGTCATGCACCAGTGCGCGGCGTGTTCGCAGTTCTGGTAAAAGATGTTGAAATCGCCTTTGCCGAGACCCAAGAGGAACTTGCAGCGCGCGAGCACGACTTCCGGCAGGTCGCTCTTTGTCAAGTGCACTTCGCCCCAGCGAGAGAGCAGCTCACGCAGGCCCGACGTGTGGTACTCGACGAGTCGCAAGTTCGTCGTACTGCGTTTGTAGAGAAACTCGTCGAGCGTCGAGATGCGAAAGCATGAGTCGGCTTGCGCTGCTTGGTAGCCCTCGAGTGGACTCCAGACGTGGCAGACTTTGATGTCAGCCGACGTGTCGCCAGACGCCCAGACGATGCCGTGGTGCTGGTACGACAGCGGCCACCGACTCGTGTCCCAGATCGCAATGTGATCACCTGGTCGGAGTGTTTCGACGTGCCGCACGCGGCTGTACACGCCACCGACGGCATTGTAGACAGTCGAGAGGAACAGCATTGGTGCTGTGTGTGTTGTGTCGGTGGTGGTGGTGGTGCAGCGTCAGTTGTGTCGGTAGCGAGTGCGATGGACTCGTTTGGTCCGCAGCGAGGTCGCAGTTGATGGCGACTACTGCTGCTGGACGACGAGTGATATGCCGAGTCGACACGCGCGACGCGCTCGCTCGCAGCGCAATCGCTACGCCGCGGCTTGCAGGCGTGCGTGTGCTGCTGCTGCTGGTCGTGCGAGCGTCACAAGACGCAATTCGATATGTGCGTGTGCTAAGAATGGCTTGTTGGTCGTTCTTGTCGTCGAATGACGTGTGTCGCATGCCATTCTCACATCGTACTTTCACAATGTATGCGATGACAGATTCGTTCTTTTTGTCAGTACAAAATGCACTTTTGGGTGCGCTGAATATTCACTTTCGCACGAAATGTATGAGTTTTGAAATGTGATGTTGGAATCGTGAGTTTGGCGTTACGTTGATTTCGGACTGAATGTTGGACCCAATTCCGCCGTCATCAAAGACAGAATCACTCACTGTCAGCGCTCACGAGTCGACGAGTAACCAAGGTGTACATACAACGTGAGCAAAGACATGTGGTAGACCTTCGTGTGGTGGAGTTAAGCCGCTCCATGCCGACTCGTGAAGCGCAATTTTAGATTGCGGTGGATCGATACGTACGCGGGGAGCGCCGTACGCGGTCGTATCGCGAGTTGGTCACAGCTACGACCTCGCTAAAATCCCAGTATCAAAAAATGGAGTGGAGCATATTAAGGTGAATAAAACATAGTCAGTCTAAAGTAAATCGGCAAATAGGTTATTGTTTTCGATGTTCAGGGATAGCGTCACCATTTTAACAGGGATATATTTATCATCTAATCAAACTCGCTTTACGTCATGTTTGACTTACTGTATGTCACAGTATCTACGTAGATGAAGAAGAATACAGCGCATTTGTCCGATCAGCAGCAAAATCGGCAGCATCAACACCACATCAAAGCGTGCACGTCAATCGCTGCAGCGCTCAACGCTCCTTTCTCCTTCCTCTACTTCGATCGCCCCACTTCCACTGCAGCAATATGCCGGCGTACCACTCGACGCTCAACGACGTCGAGGCAAAGGAGATCTGCGGCTGCGCGCTGCTGCCGCTCAAGACGCGGTCGCGCGGCCCAGCGCCAATTGCACCGGACGGCCACGACGACATTGCGGACGAGATCATCCAGCTCTTCCGCGCAAACGTGCTGTTTACAAACTTTGAGATCAAGGGCAACGCGGACCGTGTCCTTGTCTACGGCACGCTCTTTGTGCACCTCTGCCTCAAGAAGCTCGACAAGTGCGCGACAAAAGCCGACGGTGTGTGGCGTATGTGCGTGTGCTCTCTTTATGTGAATCTATCAAGCTGTGACGCATGACACTCACTCTACACACGTGTGTGTGTGAATGTCTGAATGTGGACGTCCCCACAGCGGTCCGCGTGCTGCAGCAGACGGCAGTCGACGCGTTTGCGATCCCCGGCGACGCGGCGTTCCCCCTCGGTGGGCTCGTGCGCGCACCGACAAGTGCGAATGAAGCTGGTAAGTGCGCACTTCAATTGTGAAGCATTGGATTCTTCTGCTAATATAGCGTGTATGCGAACTTAATGGCCTCCACCTACTACCGTACTGATGTGCTAATATTTCACTATCCAACCAACAGAGACGATCCGCGCTTACCTCAAGCAGCTCCGCGAAGCCATTGCGATGCGCTTGCCGGACGAAGTGTTTGCCGACGGCACGCGGAGCAAGTGGTGGATGTTCTTTGCAAAGCGCAAGTTCATGAACAAGGAGCTCAAGCGCTAAGTGCGACGACGATACACACTCGCCAGCTCAGCGCGTAGCTGTAGTCTGCTCGACCCAGTGTCGACCCAACACGTTTGCGATCATCCGTGCACATGTTAAGAGCTGTACTACAAACGTAACGCGCACTTAATGGGAACATGCTCACACAAAAACTGCGCAATACAAACCACAAATGCGACACTGTTGATCGAACAAGTACGTCGCGCTCTCGTTCCTGCATGGCAACACTAAGTACGCCATGCTGTGAAGTGCGTCCAAAACGCACTTACGAAAACGTCGCTGCAGTCGCCGCAAACTCGTGGTCGAGCCGGAGAAACTCCGCAAGCCTCGTGTTCGCTGGCGCAACTTGCTCGAGCTGCGCGAGGTACTGCGCATACGGTTTCCCGAGGTGCGCACTTACCGTCACTAAGTTCGTAAGCGTATCTTCGTGTGCGACATCTTTCTGCAACGCATCAGCCAACAGCCGCTCGGCTTCGACGAAGTTGTGGAGCGCCATGAACGCAGCTGCGGCGCCATTCAACAATAGCGGCGTCGCGCCAAATCGGTCCGCGAGCTCCTGGAAGTGGAGCGTCGCTTCGTCGGCTTTGTCGCCGCCGCTCAGCGTCAGCGTCCACGCGAGCGCGAGCTGCGTGAGCGTCGCGTCCTCTTCAATGCGCTGCATCTCGTTCACTTGCTTGCGTGCGAGATCGATGCGGTCCATTTGCAGGTAGATGTGGACAATGTACAGCATGTGCTCGAGCGAACCGCCTTTTGTGAGCGCCGACAGTGCATCGGACAACTTCCCGGCTCGCGCAAAGACCATGCCAGCGACGAGCTGCAAGTGCGGGTTCTCGCTGCTCGTTGGGTCCGCGAGCCACTCTTTGAGCGTGAGTTCGACCATCTCAGCGTCGCTCGTGCCGTTTAAAACAGTTGCGAGCAGCTTGATGGCGCTCAGCGCGATTGGCGTTGGTGTTGACGTTGCTCCATCGTCGGGAATGCTCGCGAGCACGTGCGCAATGTTCCCGAGCCCGAGGTGCGCGCGTAGGACGTACACGTCGCGCTCGTGGCGCAGCGAATCGCGAAGGTGCGTGAGCATTGCGCCTTCGCTGATCGCGTTCTGATAGTTGCCGACCCAGAGCTGGTTCTTGAGCGTAAAGAGATCGTCGGGCTCGGCCATTGTGATGTCGAGTCGTCGAGGCGCTGTCGTCGTCAGGGTCGGTCGCTCTTGCTTGTTGTGGTGTGCCTCGTGGCAGAATGCAGGAAGAGGGGAGTATCTATTGTACACCATATCTTCATTAACGTACGATCTGGTCAATAAAGTACGATTCGTATTTATGCGGATATTTGCTATATACACTCAAGTTGAAGCCACGAGTGACATCACACCCAACGACGAGAAATGGCTTGAATGCCATCCAGCGATCCGCTTCGCGAGTGACGTGCCTCATTACTTGCGTGGCCACCAATGTCAATGCAGCTGCTGACTCGCGCTGTTTGTCACTCGTTCTTCTATGCTTATGCTACCTGAGATGCGATTTCCCTCATTTACATCGAGCGTCGAACAACAACGACCAGGAACGACTCGCATTCCTTCTATCGATACACCACTACGACGCTTTCTATACCTTCTGACTGCCCAGTCCACTATTTCCATATCAACTAGATCAGGCATCTCATACGTCACTGGGGTACTAATACAAACGTGTGAGCACAACCACGCTGTCTTGGTCGGCGCTCCATCCCTCACACTGTCACTCTCCGTTCTTCGACCGAGTCTCCACACCGCCGACACACTCAGCACCTGAGTCTATGGGCCAATCGATCTCACTGCCGCGGCATAAGCTGCACGAGCGCAAGACGCAGCACGCGCGACTCAACGAAAGCCAGAGCAGCAATGCGAGTCAGTGGCACAGCAGCAGCATGGGCGGTCGACTCCGTAGCTTTGCAGCTGCGTTGCATACAACATCACCATCACCGAAGAGCAGCAGCAATAGCGTCCGCAGCTTTGCGAGTATCGCGCCGAGTCCCGTACTGAACGACGTCATTAGCGCAAGGCGACATAGTCGGCCGACGCTCCTGAGTACTACGACCGACGACTTTTACGACATGCTCGCGTCGGCTGCTGCGCTCGAACAAGCTGTTGTCGCAACGGCCAATTCGCCTCGGAGTTCGCAGCTGTCAGCACCACCGACGCCGTCGTCGCTTGCGTCGTCGTTTGCATCGTCGAGTGTCTTTGCGCGATCGAGTGTGAGTACGACAGCAGCAGCAGCAGCGCTGTCGGCGTCAACAGGGTTCAAGATACCGACTGACCGTATCAGCAGCTCGAGCTCAGCAACTGTTGTCTCGGGTCGTTCGATTTCGGCACTAAAAGTCACTAAAGCGAATTCGAATTCGACAATCGCGAATAGTAGGATGAATTCTAATAAAGCGCTCCGAGGTTTGGTGCCAATGCAGCAGCGACTGCGGCGATTCGAGCTCGAGCAGATCTTCACAGCGATCGTCACGAGTGACGATAAGCGCGGGCGAACCAAGCTGTCGCTTGCGAGCGATTAACGTACGAGTGAGTGATGGTATATGTAGTCGTAGTATACAACAGTAGCGTATCGTGGCGGCTGGAAGAGTGATATAATAGCCAATGTATGTAGCTCGCTAAAGAGTGTCGCGAATGGAGTCGTACTACCAGTAGCCTATACGCTACGATGGCTCGCTAGTGCGCTAAATCAAATGTGCATGGGCTTGGGCATCGTGATCGGCTTTTGCTCCTCTGCGAGCGGACTCTTGAGCTTTGGGGACGCGCGTGCTGACCCGCTGCTGCCACTGGGCGTCGATGTGTTCGAGTCCGTCGTAGCTGCGTGTGTCGTGTCGAGACGCAGTGTAGTGTGCTGTTGCTTGGGGGCGGCTGTGGCGGTTGGAGTGCTCGTAGTGGCTGTGGCGGAGGAGGAGGATGGGGCAGCAGCGTCCATGACTGTGAAAAGCAGGAGTGCGTGTGTATTGTGTTGTGTTGCAGATGTGGTCTTCTCAGCTGCAGCAGCAGTAGTAGTAGTAGTAGCGACGACGGCAAGCGATGGCGATAGCACGGGGACTCTCGCGTGGGCGGCAGTCTCCTGGTGGTGGTGTAGATGCGTTTGCTGTCAGCTCGGCTCGGTTGTTCTTGGTTGCTGATTTGGTAACGGTGATACTGGAAAAGAGCATACTTTCACCTGCAAATAACATATACATAATGTGTACAGCGTAAACACCTAACGTATTTTACAAAAATAAATCACATACCCTAAATAACGTATATAATACAATCGATTCGTTTTTGAGAGAGCTCGACCGTAATGACTGAAATCTATCTCAACGATGCCGCGCAACTTATGGACGGACACAGAGAAAGCACGCTTCAACGTAGCTGTAGCGGTTCGACCTTCCTTGCCAATCGACATCGACGACCTCCTGGACAGCAATGAGACCAACAATATCGACATCATTGTGAACAGTGACGACGTAGCGGTCGGTGACGCCGCTGATGACGACTCTGTGCTGCGCATCACACACGACATTGTCAACAAGACGGACAAGACTGAGGCACTGCTTAATCGTTGCAGAGTGAGCGCTTGAAGCGCAGTCAAGACGAGATCGAGCTGCTCCGAGAGCAGAACAAGCGAGAAGGTCAGCGCGAGCGATCACGGCTTGAAGAGCTTCGACTTCAACTCGAGTCGCAGCGAGAGACCAATCGACACAAAGAGAGTCGAGATAACAGCGAACTGGAACGACTTCGATTGCGAGATCGACGACGTCGTAGCTACGACCACCACTACAAGCGCCATTCGCACCGCAGCCGAAAATGAGCTCTTCTCGGTCGCGAGCACCCGCGGCTCGGTGCTCGTGCTCGCAGGATTTGGTGTGCTCGAGTTTGCATCGACAACACAACAGAGACCGACCGAGAGGAGCCGCAGTGTCAAGCCCGATGCATACACACTGTGCTCCTGTTCCTATGTGTGTATGCATGTGTGTCCATCAGCGCTGATATGGTCCTGGGTGCTCCACAGCACTCTCTTCTGGTCTCGTGTGACTGCGCTTTCGACGCTCACATCGTGTGCGTGTGCCTGTACGTATGTATGTAGTTGGCGGTCTCATGCTGCGCAATCGGTAGACGCACATGCCCGTGTATCCGCTTACCCCTGTTTATCCGTTTGGATTTGCTCACGTCCGTCTGCTGACTCTCTCGTACTGACTCCTGACTACTCACTCTGTTGCACGC
The DNA here is from genome assembly GCA_023336405.1 of Globisporangium echinulatum. NCBI lineage: Eukaryota > Oomycota > Peronosporomycetes > Pythiales > Pythiaceae > Globisporangium > Globisporangium echinulatum. Next base: position 303 of record JAADWX010000750.1, on the reverse strand, counting down.
ACAACCTCCCAGTCGCTGCTGCTGCCGGGTCTGTTTGTGTACCACAAGTTGCGCGAACGCGGCAGCGCACAAGCCTCACAGCATTCGTTCGACGTCGCTGCAACACTCGCGCGCCACTCGAAGCTCCCACTACACCAACTACGGCGCACTACTGCGTTCCTGAGCGTGTTCTACTGCGTCGCCGACTACTTTTGGTACAAAGCGCTCGCGAACATGAGCGTCGCCGCCGGCACAGCGCTCTTCAACTGCTCGCCGCTCTTTGTCTACGGCTTGTCGATCTGCTGGCTGCGCGAACGCGTGACG
>JAADWX010000749.1:0-14994 GCA_023336405.1 Globisporangium echinulatum | reverse complement strand
CGCGACGCCAGTGAACGATCGGTTGTCGAACTTGTCCGATTGTGTTATGAGGCAGCATACTCGTCACAACGACGACAGCAACGTGTTGTTGTCGAGCGATTGCTCCGTTACAGTGCTCTCTTGCAACGCTACGTGCGCGCCTGTTCATTCATGGCCACTCAGCGCTGGTCAGCGCGAGGCATTGAGCTAGAGCGACAACAGCCTTGCTGTCCACACTCAGCAAGAGAGTCGACCGTCGCTGAGTATGCTGCACGATACTACCAGATCGCACGATTGAGGAGGCAATAGTGCGCCAGCTGTGCTCGCTGGTGAACAGCCACACACACGAACGACAGCACCCAGTGGTGCAAATAGCAGCAGCTGGGGTCAGAACCAGCAATCAAGGTCGAGGTGCAGCAGCGAAGTTTGCATTCGCAAAGCAGTCGTCGTCGGTCCGACATTGCCGAATCAGACAATCACTCACTCGTGCGCGTTGCACCTTTTGCGGCAAGTTCGTGCTGCGCTGGCTTCCAAGCTCGAGCAAGTTCGAGTCGAGCAAAGGCGACGATGTGTGCAGTGTGAGCGTGTGTTGTGGCGATGTCGTCGATGCGAGCAGTTCCACTCGAGCATCTGTTGCATCGAGGTGGTGGGTGATCGCAAACTGACGGTCGACGGCAGAGGCTTGGCATCGTTCGAGTCAATTCGTTAGTGATGAAGATCAGCCACGAAAGAGATCGGTATGTCGATTCGTTGAGCGTACCTTGTGCAGGGCATCGCAACGACCACCTCATGCTCATGCCGACACCTCTGGACACTTAGCATGTTCATGCCAACTACGCGATGATGATGATGGAATAGAGCGCTTGCTACAAACGCACTTGCGCCACAATCGCAAGCGCGGTCCAATTGCTGAACGCTCTTGCTTGGAAAATGTATGATGGGAATCACTCGGTACATCCACACGCTACCAATTCACACAAAACAATCCCTAACCCAGTTGTCAGCAGCAGTTCCAATATGACCGGCTCCATCGTGAGTGTGTGTTTCGAGAGCCAGAATAAATTGCGCGGCAGAAGAGAACAACCACCCGTGGTTGTTGCGCACGCGCCCAGAATAGACTTGCTCGACCGCAGAGCAAGCAAACAGCAGCAGCAACAACAACACACAACAGGCGCGCAACGTACGTCGAGCAGCTCGATCGAGGTTCAGGTCGAGCTCGCCGACACCTCCTGCATTCGCGCGCGCCGAAGCCGCTCGGAACAGCAAGTCGCACACGCGTCGTCGCAGATCGTCAGCAGTCGCAACAGCTCGCTTACAACAACAGGAAGTCGGCGAGCAGTGCTAGTACTCGCACACACAGCGACCAGCGTGCACGCACGCGCACGTACACGCACGCGCACGTACACGCAGGTGGACGCTTACGCACGCGCTCACAAACACGTGCACACACAACAATGAATCACCGCAACAACAACAACTCAGGCAGCGGTGGCAGTGGCGGGCCAAACAATGGCACGCACATTGGCTCGCTCAACGTCGACATTGAGCTACTCGTACAAACGACGCAGAGCTCGGCGATGCTGTACGGCCGCAAGTCGGGCGCCGAGAAGTTTCACGGCTGGTTGTGGAAAAAGTCAGGGCGCTTTGCGAAGTGGAAGAACCAGCACTTTGTGCTCGAAGGCGCGCTCTTGACGTACTACGACGCGTTCCCGACCGACCAGTTCGTCTCGGACTCGTCGCTCGCGCCGATCACGAGCGACACGCTGTTTGCATGCAAAGGCGAGTCGTCGCCGGCTGGCGCCGTGCGTGTTGCGCACGTCGAGCGCTCGAAAAAGTCGCGCATTGCATTCAAAGTCTTTGCTGTGAGCGGCAAGATCATCGACGTTCGAGCGAAGAACGAGGTCGTGTGTGCGCAGTGGGTCGAGCGGCTCACGGAAGCAGCTGTGCTCGCCAAGCGGCAAGAGTCGCTCAATAGCTCGACAACAAGCACCGCGTCGTCGTCCGTGTCGGCCGCGTACTCGGACTCGGAACTGGATCTCCTCTGCAACATTGTCGACAAGAGCGGGTGGCTCGAAGTCGGCGACAAGAAGTCCAAGCGCCAGCGCTTCTGCGTCTTGCAGGGCAGCATGTTTACAGTCTACGATACCGAAGACGCGTGGGCCGTGCCGCTCAGTCGCGCGTACGTGACGCACTCGGAGAAGTTGAGTAGCGCAGCGTGCGAGTTTACGGTCACAACATCGGCGGGCAAGACGACAAAGACGCTCATGCTCAAGGCGCGGTCGCAGGACGAGCTGCACCTGTGGCTCGAAGCACTACGCGGCGCGTACGAGTGACCGCACTGGCTCGTTTGTGTGTGTAAGAGTCTGTGCCAGTTAGAGCTAGTTTTGATGCGTTGCTGATGTCCAAGAAGGCGAGCGAGCGGGATGCGAGACGCTATGGCGTTGTTGCTAGTCCCCGTATTTTGAGCCCCTCGAGTCGAGTGCTACCCATATTTAAGAAGAACATCATCCTTTCGACCATCAGAGTTGAAAGAGACCCGTTGATGCCATGAACGACAAGCTACGACGAGTTGGCAAGACAGTTGCGAGCGCTTTGTTGTGTGTAAGAGATTGGAATCTTGTGCAATCAGAGAGAGCGGGTTCGTTGCAGTGCGTCACGTGCGCGCCAGCAAAAAGCAAGTGAGAAAGAGAGCGAGTGCGTTCCATCTAATGCCACGCGTGTTGTCGTTGTCGATGTTTTTGCTGATTGTTGTTGCTGGCAACAACGTGTTGTTTGCTGCCAATTTGTTTGCGCCGAAGAGTTGTTGCATTGCGCACTTGCAAATGACTGCAGGTAGCATCGACATCCGTGGTCATGATTGCTGAGCAAAGCGAACGGATGAATGAATCACTACGCCGCGTATTACACATCGTCGTAAAGCCGCCATTGCTACAAGTCGTCTGGCTCTCTGTTGGGTTTACGACCTCTCGATCACACACTCGATGACCCACTTTACAATAACCCACCTCTCGATGACCCACAAGTCACTTGACACTGTGCTTGACAGCGACGTCACGACGCACATCCGTCACTCAGCTCGACCGCGAGCGAACATCAGTCATGACGCCACAGACCCTATTGTTTGACTCGGAAACAGTGCAGCTACTGGTATATTCACACACACGTTACTTCATCTCTGCTCTTCCATCGCATTCTACCACCTACACTGTCACTCGCGACGATGGCGATCGCGACCGCATAGTGATCGTTGATGCCTAAACCCGTCGCGGCGTGCCCGTGACAGAACCGCCACCACCAGCTTCTTCGTCCGAGACGTAGTCTGGAATCGGGTCGTAGCCGTCTTTGCTCTCGGCGTCATCTGCGCTCTTGCCCCAGAGCGTGTACAGCAGGAGATACAGCACAACGATCTCGACGACGTGCTTGCTTGCAACAAAGACCCACCAATACGCTGGCTCAATGAACACACCGGCTTGGCCAAACTGTGCGAGACTCACGATCGAGTAGAGGAGGAACAGCGCGTTCACGATCAGAAAGCTCGCGCAGATGCACGTGGCCCAGTGCACGGCGCTGAGCCGGTCGGTCGTGTCGATCTGGCTCACTTCAAGGAATGCGCGCAATACAGTTTGCATGCGGCACGAGTACACGAGCACAGCAACGAGCGACCCAAGCGACAGGAGACACAGCACACTATCGTCGTACGTCATGAGCCAGAACGCATCGGCGCGCTCAGCTGCAAAGATACTGAACCCAAAAGCTTGAAGGGCAATTACGGCAGTCAGAACAATTGCAAAGAGCCGGAGCGGATGCGACCGAATGTGCCCGTTCGTAAAGAGCCGGCGGAGCATGTCGGCCCAGAACACGACGATGAGCACAAAGATACTGCAAATGAGGAACGATCCGAACAACTCGACCGCTTCGGCGATCAAGAACAGTTCCCAGCCGTCGTCGCCCATGCGCAAGTTGTGCGGCGCCACGAGCACAGAGAGCACGCCGTACGGCGTTGCGAACCAGATCGCGCGCGTGAACGCTGCGAGGCCCATGAGCAAGTAGAACCCGAGCGTCGCAGCTTGTCGTGCGGGCGACTGGTAGTGCATCGCGAACGCCCAGAACGCAAAGAAGCACGCGCCGCCGTACGCGACAGCGAGCGCTGTGTCGACTTGCCGGAACTGAAACTCGAGGTGGATCACAGGACCTGTGTGTGTGTGTGTACGTACATATACACGGCGGCACGAGCAGTAGTGTGGAAGTGTGTGGATGTGGATGATGTGCGTCAGTGACGAGAAGGATCGCAATGCAGGGGAAGAACCGAGCGAGCGGACGAGCGATCCGCTTCTGCACGCATACACGTACCTTCAGTGGACGGGAGGATCTCGAGCGTCCCATCACTGCCACCGGTCGCGTTGAGCACAGCGACGACGTCTGCCATACTGCTCGTCGATCGCGCGCGTGTGTGTGGGTCTTGTTCGCTTCTCGCAGCTCGTGCGCTTTCAGCGTGCAATGCAATTTTGCAACTCAGATCCCTCGTGCGTACTTTGCTGAAAATAGTCATTAATCGAAAGCTATGATTTGAATGTCCGCATTCGTGCGCACACGATTTGGTACAGTTCCAGTGGTGGTCGTAGCACTTCGACGAGTGTACTTGCAAACATGCGCACTGCTGTCTACATCCGCGCATCACCCACCATCAAGCGCTTTAGCCACAACTGTCATCGCACGCACACACACGGCAGTCGCGACAATCGACATGGACAACAAGGATGACAAGGACAACGTACGAGAAAGCAGATACGTTGATTGCAAATAGAGACTATGTGGTAGTGGCAGTAACAGAGCTGCTGACACTACCAATAGCGCACATCTCATCTCAGTCCGTGAGGTCCGCGTCGAGGTTCACGCCGAGCTCTTTCGCGACCTGGAGCATGTCCTTGTCGCCGCGACCACTGACGTTCACAACAATGTGTTTACTCGCATCGAGCGTCTTGGCGAGCTCAATGCCAAAGTGCACAGCATGCGCCGACTCGAGCGCAGGGATGATCCCTTCGTGGCGCGACAGCAGCTGGAACGCTGCGAGCGCTTCGGCGTCGGTCACGCTCACGTACGTTGCGCGGCCCGAGTCTTTCAGGAACGCGTGCTCGGGGCCAACGCCAGCGTAGTCGAGACCGGCCGAGACGCTGTGCGTGCCAACAACTTGACCAGCTGCGTCTTGCATGACGTACGTCTTTGTGCCGTGCAATACGCCCGGGCGGCCGCCGAGCAGCGTCGACGAGTGGCGCAACGTGTCGACGCCATCGCCACCGGCTTCAACGCCGTAGATCGCAACGCCCGTGTCTTTGACAAACGGATGGAACATCCCGATTGCGTTACTGCCGCCACCGACGCATGCGACAATTGCAGTTGGCAGCTGTCCAATCTCGTCGTGCAGCTGCGCTTTGAGTTCGCGGCCAATGATCGCTTGAAAGTCGCGCACGATCGTTGGGAACGGGTGCGGTCCAATCGCGGACCCAATGATGTAGTGCGTCGTCGCAACGTTCGTGACCCAGTCGCGGATCGCTTCGTTCACGGCGTCTTTGAGCGTCATCGACCCGGATTTCACTGCAATGACTTTTGCACCCAGCATCTTCATGCGAAAGACGTTCAGTGACTGCCGCTGCGTGTCGACGTAGCCCATGTAGATCGTACAGTCGAGCCCGAGCAGCGCACAGGCTGTCGCAGTTGCAACACCGTGCTGGCCGGCGCCAGTCTCGGCAATGATCCGCGGCTTGCCGAGGCGCTTGGCGAGCACGGCCTGCCCGAGTGCGTTGTTGATCTTGTGCGCGCCCGTGTGCGCGAGGTCCTCGCGCTTGAGCCAGATCTGCGCACCGCCGGCGAGTGCGGTCAACCGCTTTGCGTGGTACAGCGGCGTTGGGCGGCCAATGTAGTCGCGTCCGAGCTGCTCGAGCTCTTCCTGTTGTTAGGGTGGCATATACATGCAGTCAACAGTCAGTCGTTGCTGGGCGAACTGCACCACATAGCACTGCGCATACTGTTATATAGACGTACGCGGAACTTGGGATCTTGCGTCGCGCGGACGTACTCGTCGATGAGGTTGTGGTGCGCCTGGATGAGCGTCTCAGCGACAAAGCAGCCGCCAAACTCGCCAAAGTACGCGTTCAGCTCGTCGACGCTGCTGTACGCCGGCGGTGCATTCGAGACCTTGAGGTACGAGCGGTACTCGGGCGTCGTGCTGGATGGTGGTGCGTCCGTGCTATTGCTCATGATGTTGTGTGCTTGTGCTTGTGTGTGTGTGCTATTGCGGCGATGAAGCGATGGGTGGCAGCAACGTGTTCTGTGAAGCAAATGCTGGAATGGAGGCTGAAGCGATTGCTCGATCTCGTGTCGGTGTTGCTGCTTGATGGGCGAGCTTGGTGTTCTTGTGGCGCCGCCAGAAGTCGTTATGTCTGCTGTTGTGATCCATGATCATTCACGTTGTGTGACCCACATCGACGCTCAATCGCTTGCTTGTTTCAGTAGGTATGACCCATACTTGCGTGGTCCACTTGAAGCGATAGTTTCTAGCACCACCGACTGTGCACGCGTCGCCACCAACGCCACCGACTGTTGATTGCGTGAGTCCTGGCTTTGCATGTATAAGTTGCGTGGTGCACTCAATGTGGCCCATTTTGCACTGACATAAGCGACAGTGGCCCACAAACAGTGCAGTATTTCATAGCATTACATTTGTATTGCAATTCGAAAGCGTTTCGGATGCTGTGAGACACATCAAACACAATACAATCAATACATGTACAACGATCCTATCGAATCCCTTTTTTCTCGCTACTCACTATTGTCACCCAAACAATGGCCGGTCCATTTCGTTTTTGCGCCACACAATCGCTACACACACGCTTCGTTTAGTGGCTCGAGCTCGAAACGACGCAGGTTTCGCGCACGACGTCTGCATGACGCTCGCTTCTGCTCTTCTCGCACCGTGCCGACTGCTCGCTGCTTTGGCCAGAGTCGCAACTGCACGGGTCGTCGTCGAGCAGCTGAAGTCGCAGCAGTAGCACTCGCCCTGCTTCACACACGCACAGCTCGCACATCCACACACTACACGATGATCAGCGCGCTGTTCCTCATCAGCCAAAAGGGCGAGGTCGTGCTCAACCGCTTCTACCGCGACGATGTCGGGCGTCGAGCTGCCGATGCGTTCCGACTGCAGGTTATTGCAGCAAAAGAGACCGGCTCGTTGCCGCCGATTAAAAGTATCGATGGCTGCTCCTTCCTGTACTCGCGCCACGAGAACCTCTACCTCGTTGCCGTCTCGCGTGCCAACATCAACACTGGTACGTGTGCACGGCTCAAATAACAATGGTGTCGTTGTGTACTAGTCTGTATGAGTGTAGGTGTATGATAGAATGCTCACGCGTGGATGGATGTGTGCGTGTGTGCGTGTTTGTTCCTCGTGGCTACTGTGTCGCCGTCTGCCCTTTCAGCGCTCGTGTTTCAGTTCCTGTACCAGCTCAACAACATCTTCAAGGAGTACTTTGGCAAGAAGTATACCGAGGTGCGTCCGCCCAAGTGTACACATGTATACGTGCGTGTACACATTTGTTGCAGGTGCATCAGGCACACTGTGCGACTCACACGCTTGGACGATGCAGGAGACGATCCGCGACAACTTTACGCTCGTGTACGAGCTGCTCGACGAGACGATGGACTATGGGTACCCGCAGAACTGCTCCATCGACGTCCTCAAGATGTACATCAACCTCGGTCAGCTCACGGTACGTGTACACGGCTGTCTGTACACGTCGCTACTGAACTGACTCTTGCCACTCACAAGCACATACTAACTATACACTCGTGCCTGCTCATCGCTTGCTTGCCTTGTGCTTAGAACGCGGACGCTGGGGCAGCGACGCAGCCGTCGCAGCTCACGTCGCAGATCACCGGCGCGATCGACTGGCGCCGCGAAGGGCTCAAGTACAAGCGCAACGAAGTGTACCTCGACGTGTTTGAGAGCGTGAACCTCCTCATGTCGTCGAACGGCACGGTGCTGCGCAACGAAGTCGCCGGCCAAGTCGTCATGAAGACGCTGCTCACGGGCATGCCCGAGTGCAAATTGGGGCTCAACGACAAGCTCACGATGCTCAAGGGCGACGCACCGGCCAAGGTCGCGGGTCAGAAGCGTGGCACGCGCGAAGTCGAGGTACGTCGCTCATTTCACACTCGCTATGTTTGCTGTTGCTTATCATTCACCCAAATACCCAAACATCCCATTGCACCTTCACCCATGTTCCCAATAACCCATTAACTTATGACACACTCTCTTGCACTTCAATGACGGCTACAGATCGACGACTGCACGTTTCATCGCTGCGTGCGGCTCGGCAAGTTTGACGCTGACCGCACGATCACGTTCATCCCACCCGACGGCGAGTTTGAGCTCATGAAGTACCGCGTGACCGAGAACATCAACTTGCCGTTCAAGATCATGCCGGCGTACCAGGAGCAAGGCACGACGCGTCTGTCGGTCACGCTCAAGATCGCAGCGCTCTTTAGCCCGCGTTTGTTTGCGACGAACCTTGTTATCAAGATCCCGGTGCGCGCTCTGCGTCCGACCTTGTGCTATTGCAGGTGTTGATCACTGCAGAATCCTAACAATCGGGTCACCACGTATTTCTGTATTTGGGTGTATATACGTGATTACAGACGCCCCCAAACACGGCGCGTGCGAAGATCAACGTCCCAATCGGCCGGTGCGTCTTCACTTTCTCGCATACTCTCGATGCAGCTCATTAGTTGGTCGTCGCCGCTCTTATAGCTCGTACTCACGTGTGCTGTATCTGCATCAACTCGACGCGATGTGATGTGTTCTCCTGCTGATACGACGTCCACTAATAGCGCCAAGCACGAGCCCGAGAACCACGCGATTGTCTGGCGCATCCGCAAGTTCCAGGGCAAGCTCGAGCGCATGCTCGACGCCGAGATCGAGATGCTCAAGAGCACGAAGGAGAAAGCGTGGTCGCGCCCACCGATCCAGATCGAGTTCCAAGTACCGATGTTCACGGCCTCGGGGCTCCACGTGCGGTTCCTCAAGGTATTCGAGAAGAGCTCGTACCAGACGACCAAGTGGGTGCGCTACGTCACGCGTGCGGGTCAGTACCAGCTGCGCATCTAGTCGATTTGCACAGCGAACCAGCGTTGCTCAGCGTAGCTCTTAGCTCAGCGTAGCTCTTAGCTCAGCGTAGCGTAGCTTCTCGTTGCGTGTAGCTTGCGACCCATTCACCCATTCACCCAGCTGTAATTACATGCTCATCAATTTCATCGTACTCGCTTACATCCGCCTTACAACCGACATCAAACCGACTTGCTCGCGTTGCGTCCTCTTACTACCGGCGCTTGTACTCACACGCCTTGAGCTCGATCGTGACTTTCGGTTGCGGCATCCGCGACGATTTAACAAACTCAAAGCGCGCAAACATCTTGTTCTGCGCGTCGTCCTTGCTCCGCAAGTCAAAGCCGAGCTGCTGCATCTTGGCGACAAAGCCAGCGATGCCACCGAGCGACTCGGTCTCAAAGCGGCTCTTGACCTCGGCGACCTGGAGCACGCCGTTCGGTTTGAGTACGCGATACACTTCGACAATGAACTCGCGCACTGACGTGCCCATGAGCGCGAGGCAGTAGACGGCAATGTCGACGGACGCGTCAGGCAGTGGGACATTTGCAATGTTGCACGCTGTAACAATTGGCTTGCGCGACACGAGATCGAACGAGTGCACGGTGTTCGGGACGCTCTCAGCGAGACGTGCGTCGCCGCAGCCAAAGTCTGCGACAATGGCCTTTGGCCGCGTTCTGTAGTAGCGAGCGAGTGGTACACAATGTGAGTGTGGGCTAACTTGTGGGTCCTTCATACATATACGTATACATAGTAAGATAGCATGGCGTACTTGACGTAGTCGATGAACGTATCGAGCGGGTTCACGGGCCACTTGTCGGCCATCTCTCGAAAGCCCTGGTGGTACTTTGTATCGACACGTCATCAGTAGCAGCAGACACCGTGAGTACCCGTTGTTGTCTGCCAGTCAATCAGACAGTACGAACAGAGCGAGTAGGACGTACGACGTCAAAGAGCTCCGGGTCGGACTGGAACGTCGAGAACGCCTTGTCGCCGGTCGTCGTGTAGAGCTGTTCGTTGAGCATGCGGAACTTGCCGCCATCGAGGCGTCGTCGCATCTCTTCCTGCATTTGTGAGAGGCGGTTACCTGCACTCGCTTTACTGCTGCTGACATTGGCAGATGATTTGGCAGACGGTTTGGTGTTGTTGCTCGCTGGCTTGCGCTGCTGCTGCGCCGCGATCACCTGCGACTGTTTCTTTGCGAGCTTTGCGATCGGCTTCTTGCTCTTTGCGATCTTGGCAGACGGCTTCTTGCCCTTGCCACCACCGCCTCCTTTCTTGCCTTTGGCGCCACCGCCATTGCCGCTGCTCTTCTTCGCCATGCTGGTGTCGTTGCTGTGGTCAATCGCTGTTCGTCTGCGTATGTGTGTCCTTTGACTGGTGATGCCAGCAAAATCGGATATCCTGCTTTCGCGCCTTAAAACGAGGCATTGCGGTGTAGGAATGATGTGGCACTGCTATTTTGTGACTACAATATCGAGCGCTACGCTATATATGCTCAATGCCTCATTTGAGGTGGCACAACGCCCTGATATTACGTGGTACATCAAATCGAGTGATGCACTATTTTTGAGCTGCTGATGATCAAAGCGACGCGAGCCAAACTATCATGAACGGAATCACATACACACCTGGTCTCGCTGTCTGCATAGCAACCTTCGTCTGCATACACACACACGCATACGCAATCCATCGCCATAGCTGCTGCTACCGTTGCGCATGCTAGCAACTGCTCACCATGATGCTCCTGGACAAGACGTCCGAGAAGCTGCGCTCCAAGCACGTGCGCACGCTCGAGCTGCTGCAAAAGACGCTCGATGAGAACGTTGAGCTGCGCGACCAGCTCGACCGGCTGCAAAAGGTGACAAAGTGCACTTGCAGCATACCATGCACGTGCTTTGTCGTGTAGTCTGTGGGGAGGCGTGCGTACCGAACTGACGTACACCCATGACCATGGACACATCAGGGAGCGTTCCTTCTCGGACAGACAAATGACCCTGCGACGCCACGCTCGAACCGCGCCGCAGCGCTCGAAGACGAGATCGACCGTCTGAAAGCCGAACACCGCTACAAGCTTTTGGATCTCGAAGAAAGCGGTAAAGCGCGTCACGCAGCGCTTGTACAGAGCAATGAGGTGCTGCAGACAAAAGCGCTGCGGCTGCAGAACCAAGTGTTGACGCTCGAGACAGCGCTGTGCCAGGCAAAAGAGGCGCTCAAAGACCGCAACTGCCGCTGGGACGACGAGCGCGCGCAGCTGCTCGACGAGAACTCGCAGCTCCGTGGTGAGCTCGAGCAGTTACGAGCTGCTTGCGACGGTTCGATCAACGACAAACAACAGCGTCATGCCAACGAGCTCGAGCAGCTCCGAAGAGAGCTCGAAGCCGCATGCAAGCGCGAAGTCGAGGCAGAGCGGCAAGCGCAAAGTGCTATGGATCGCGCGACACAGCTGCAGTGCGAAATGGCAGTGCTTGTCGAGCGCTTGTCGAAGCAGCGTGCAGAAGCCGAAGCGCTCGACCACCAGGTAGCGACAGCAAGTGAGCGAGAAGCTGCATTCACACAGCAGGTCGACGAGCTTCGCGCTGGGAACAGCGCACTGCAACGCGAACTGGATCAGTTGAGGCAGCAGCTGCAGATCACTCTTGCAGCTGGGCGTCAACAGCAGCAGTTGGCAGACGCTGGGAGTCGTCTGCGCGACAACGAGCAGCAGCGTGAGACGCTCGCGCGTGACAATCAGTTGCTGCGCGAGCAGCTCGCACGGCTGCACGCGCAACTGAGCGACGTCACGAAAGCCAGCAATAGCAATAGCGTCTTTGCGGTGCACGTCGAGCTCAAGCGCGAGAACCAGCAGCTGCGCATGCAGGTCGAGGAGCTCAAGCAGCTCCAGCGTCGCTTCCTCACGACTGCGAAGAAGAAGACAATGACGTTCCCAGCCATCTGAGCGCGCGTGACGGGCGCTCGTCGCCACCGCAGTCGCATTCACAGATGCATATCAACAACAAGACACCTCTGCGCTTCGCATACTCGCGTGTCTACATTAGGATCCTAGTCAAATGAGCACACACATCTCAACCAACGCGACGCTGCTACTGGCTGACGCGACCTGCTTGCTGCCTACGCGTATGCTCCTTCGAGCTGTCAGACCTACGTACAGACTCGACCAACTGACCTCACTCACTGCTTTTTTACGCGTCGAGCGAGCCGTACGAGTGCCCCGCTGGGTCAATGCGTCGACGCGCCTCCGTGTCCACAAGTGGCTGGTACTCGGTCATGAACTCGCGGCGCACGCGGTCGCGGTCCATCGGGTTCGGCGTCCGGCGCGCAATCTCGGCGGCTTTCATCGCGTTGCGCGTAATCAATGGCGAGCTCGCAAGTGCGGTCGTCGCCATGTCGAGCGACGTCCGGATCGGCGTGAGCGACGCATCGAGCGGCTCGAGGTACGCAAAGCCTGGGAGCTTGATCGTGCCGTTGTACACGGCTGTGCCAGCGAGCAACGTGACCATGCCGGCGAGCTGGAGCCAGCTCCAGAGCGTCCATGCCTCGCCAAACGCGCCGTGCGTGAACGCGTAGAACAGCAACAGGTCCGTGCCCCAGACCGTGATCGGCCGAAAGTTGTCGAGGATCGCGTGCCAGATCGAGTTGAGGAGGTACGTCACGCTGACCGCAAACACGTTGTACGCGAGGATCACGATGACGTACACAGCTGCAATCAACTGCAACAAATTGCTGTGCTGCACCATTGCGATGGCGTCGTCAAAGCGCTCGTTCGACCCGAGGTCGGCTCCTGGAATCCAGTACGCGATCGGATACACGACAAACGTCGTGAGCACGAGGCCCCAGACGCCCTCCATGCCAACGACCACGAGCGGCGGCGCCGAGTCGCCGTCGTCCATGAGCTTCTCTTCCAAGACGTATTGGAACGCCTGGACGCCGCAGCTGAGCACAATCATGGCAATGCCAAAGCCCGGGTGCGCGTCCTTGTTGTTCAACTGTGCGTCCGTGTCGCCAAAGCTCGTCGCGCCGACCATGAGGACCGCAACGGTGTTGAGCGCAATGCCGATCCACATGTAGCCCCGCAGCTTGTCTTTGAGCACAAAGACCTTGAGCAGCGCAACGAAGATAATGACCGTGCACTTCATGAGCTGAAAGACGCTCACGGTCACGTACAGCAGGCCGAGGTTCGCGAGGAACGTTGCGAGCAGGTCAAATGCAGCAGGTAGTGCAAGCAAAAAGTACATTTTCGTCGGGATCTTGTACCGGTATTTCACTACATTAGGAGCATACACATGCCGGATAATGAAGAACAGTGCGTCAGTATACAGTACAGTACAAATACCTCAAGCGATATACAGGAAGAACGTACTGCCTTTGCGAGCGGTGGCGCGCCACTTGCGCTCGACATGCCAGTGGTAGCCCCACTGGATCGGGAGCGCAAAGATCATGGCGAAGAACATGAGCCACGTCTGGAAGATCGGCTTCTCAAACTTCTTGAGCTCGCCATCGAGACCGACCGAGTCAATACCGTACAGGATCTGTATAGATGATGAGAGAGTGTGAGTATGTGTCATCACATGCGTGTGCTTGTACATGTGCGTATGCCATGGAGACAGCAGTACTAGTGCGTACCTTGCCAGTACTGCAGCAGATGACAGCGCGTGTAGATAGCATGTGTGCGAGTGCGTATGGCAGAGACGAGCAACAGCATCGCAGCAGACAGTGAGAACACTTGCGCGCGCGACACACGCACATGTAAGCATGTGCAGGGAGAACGATACGCATGACGTACAGTGTGGTGCCGGTGCCCGAGACGAGGCCGAGGCCAAACACGATCGCTTCCTTCGTGCCGCACGACATGGTGTGCAAGTCGCGCTACTGCTGCTGGTGTGTGGGGCTGTGCGTTCTTTCTCGAGTGCGCTGTTGCTGGCTGATGCGCGTGCTGGCGCTGTTGTTTGCTAGCTGCTGTGCTGTGCGAGTGACTCGCTGCCACCACTCTTGTGCTCCTGATTCGCGATCTTCATGAGCTATGAATGAAGGAATTACACGGAAAGGACATGAAAGCTTGAAATATTCTGCATGTAGATGGTTCCATATTTTGATTCACAATACTATCAAAAACAATTCAAAAATGATTCCCGTATTTTCCCAGCACAACAAATAGAATATGTACAAAAAAATCATCATCACCAGTCGTGCGCTTGTCCAACGTATTCCAAAAGACAAGACAAGCGCAATTGGCACTCATAACACTCCGATTGACACGCATAGCGTCCAAGCGACCATTGCACATGGGCGAGCAGGGGCTCTGTTGATCCCGCATCGACAATGTGCGTTGTGTGGCGATTTGCTTGCAACCTGGTCGGTCAACGTTGCGGCACCGCTCTGGCTCTCACGTGCTTGGCGACTGTCGCAGTTCTGAGTTTGGTGGTCACTGGGTGGTTGGGAAGACCACTGCTCGAGTTAAAAGCAAGCGTCGGCAGCTCAAGTGTCTGGGCAGCTGCGACGACCACACAAGCAGCAAGTGCTAAGCAGTGACATTGCACCTGGGCAAGGACAATGTAGGACCGATAGGTGCGATGCCTTCACCAGCCTGTGCGTCGGTAGAGGTGGCGAGCATGACTCTAATATCGACGCAATCGGTCCACGGCCCAATGCTCGACATCGGTGCAGTCAGCACTTTGGTGTGTTGCGCAGCTGAACAACGCACATTTTTGCGTGGTGGCGCGCACGTAGCGTTGCAAGAGAGCACTGTAACGGAGCAATCGCTCGACAACAACACGTTGCTGTCGTCGTTGTGACGAGTATGCTGCCTCATAACACAATCGGACAAGTTCGACAACCGATCGTTCACTGGCGTCGCG
>JAADWX010000748.1:0-15021 GCA_023336405.1 Globisporangium echinulatum | reverse complement strand
GGGGTTTTTTGGAATCGTAGCTGCCCACTCAGTGTGGCGCTGATCCTGCTAGTGTGCCTCGACCGGTGCACTTAGTACAGTAATGTTAAATGAGGCTGCCAATTATACCCACTGCTGAGAGAGGTAAGGTTATACGACCACACAACCATCACTTTAGCCAGTACTGTCATGTAGCTCATGGTTATATGCCAATATGATGCATCTTTAGTTGAGTCCTCATATAATATACAAGTAAGAAACGGATGACGTACTGGTCCATACCATGACGGTTTAACGTTTGTCATCGAGGTTAGTCCTAAATATGTCAGTCACAACATCTGTTTTTTTGTTTTTCATGACGCTTGTGTTCTTACGATAAAAATTAGGCTAACTTCGATCCTTTGCTTTGATAGATACAATCGCGCAAGAATAGGTTAATTTCTGATGTGGTGGCTTGACGGTAATAGTGATCTTAACAGCAAAGTGCTTAGGACATACAGATTTTTTTGTCCGCAAGGCCAAATATTTGCAGCACTTTTAGCTGTATATCTACACAGGTTACAGTTTTTATGAGTAATATAAAGGATGCTGGATTAGGGAAATTTACGTCATGCATGAACATGTCCGTGTTGGCTTCAATCACCGCATGCCATCTGTTGGTACCTGCCCGACACGGCCGAGAATGATCGATAGACATTCCAGGTAAATTTGAGATATGCTGTCGCTACTTCAGCCGACCTCAATTACATTTTCTTGTTAAGACTAGTAGTTGCACTTGTTTTGAAAGTAGTAACATTTTAGTGAGGTGAACTCTCGCCATCGTATCAAAGAGTCGACCACTCTTGGCAGTTCGCTCATCATTTTCAAATTATGGAAGGCGGCTTGCAATAGTGTACCATTGCTTTGTCCATGTTTATAACTCCACATATGTCCCACATAGGACTGCCATGCAACGATGACTGTTTAAAATAGGCATATCGATTCGTGAAACGCTATTGGTTGATATAAAATGCTGGTTTCGTGGCTAAAGATCAGGGTGTGCGTGTTTTGTGTGCGTGTAGTTTAGTCGCTTCCTGTAGCAATGCATTTGTGTGTGTTCTGATTATATTTGTCTTTGTAAATTAACGACCATTATGGATTATCGATTTGGTCGATACACTTGGTGTTTTCAGTACTATGTCAGTAGTGGCAGTATCATTTACGTCGATTTTCGCGTCTTTGATTTTGCCACAACAAATAAGTATTTATATGTACACTCGTCTCATGTGCATCGCTGCTCAATAATTGTAAACCAGTTTCGCTAGTTTGTTGAATCGCTAGCTTTTGTGTCTGCATCAGTGAGAGCATTCAGCGAATGTTCTGTTCGGTGACAAGTACATCGTTCATATACTAATAGTAATGTGCAATAAGCGAAATGTTGCTGTGTATGAAATAGCTGGTAAGTTGAACGCTCTTATTGGTATTTGAATCAGTGATAGCATTCAGCGAATGTTCCGTTCGGTGCACTAAAGTACGAGTCCATTTGTGCTTGTAATGTGCAGTCATAATGTCCATTCCAGTCACTACGCTGCTGCTATTTACACTGTCGTCAAGAGACGTCCCGCATACTTAGGCACACTCATTTCCCATTTTGTGAATCAAACGGCAGGAGATCCGCTCAAACGCACAACAGCAGCTGCAAAGGCGACGACACGCGAGACGAGTCGACGGACACACACGCACGCTCACTGCACGATGATGCCAACGATGTACACAATCGGCGCGCGCAAGCCCGTGAACGCAACGATCGAAGTGGATCCGAACAAGCCGTTACTCTCGCGCAAAGAGCTGCGGTCGCTCAAGCGTGGCGAGAAGAAGAGCGGCAGCAGCAGCAGTCGAAAGAAGAGCGCGGCAGGAGGCGCTCGCAATGATGCGACTGGCGACGACGACACTGAAGACAAAGAAAACACTGGAATTGCAGCGCTCGCGCTCAACGACAACGATGCTAGCGCCACTGTTGACACCACTAGCAGCAGCGACTCGAACGCGGCCATCATCTTTGCAACATCGCAGCAGAGCCGCTTCCAGACCGTGACGTACGACGAGTACGGCAAGAACGTGCTGCTGAACCAGTTCACGCTCTGGATCGCGCCGCCGACCGGTAACGTGCAAGCCGTCGAGTTGTTGCGCGACACGCAGCTGAAGCTCAACTATGGCACGAACTACGGACTCGTCGGCCCAAACGGCATTGGCAAGTCGACGCTCTTGCAGGCGCTCGCGGACGGCCTCGTAGAAGGTTTGCCGGCAGCGCTCAAGATCCTGTACGTGAACCAACTCGACACGTCGGCAACGATCTCGAGCGCCGACGCCGACGCCAAGTCGGTGCTTCAGATCGTCCTCGACGCCGACACGCGCGTGCATGTGCTGCAACACAAGGTGTGCGTGTTGCAGCAGCCGCTCGTCGCGCCGGACGCAACTGGCGCGTTTGCATCAACGAAAGCCGAGCTGCTGCACGCGCTGCTTACGATCCAAGTGCTCGAGGTGCAGGACGAACTCGCAGCAGCCAACAAACTCGCAGTCAAACGCAGCGGCATGCGCGGCAAAGACGCGCGACTGCGGCTGAACGAGGTCGAAGCGAAAGCATCAGTGCTGCAGCGCGAGTTGGCGTGCACGCGCGAACACCCCGAGCATGCGAATGTCGCAGCTGCCGACGAAGCTGCGCTGCTGCGCGAGATCCACGATCGCACGCAGGTGTACGAGCGCGCACTCGCAGCGCTCGACGCTGCAACAATGGAGGCGCGCGCGCGACGAATCCTCAGCAGCATGGGCCTTGCACCGACGAAGCAGGACGCGCCGTTTGCGCTGCTGAGTGGCGGCTGGCGCGTGCGCGTGCTGCTCGCGCGCGTGCTGTTCATGGAGCCGGACTTCCTCCTGCTCGACGAGCCGACGAACCACTTGGACATGCCGTCGATCCTGTGGCTGACCGAGTACCTTCGGCAGCTCGACGTCGTGCTTGGGTCGCCGGTCACGGTCGTGCTCGTGTCGCACGACCGGCGCTTCCTCAACGCCGTGGCCGACGAGATCATCCAGTTCCGCGGCTACGACAAGACGCTCGTGTACTTTGACGGCGACTACGACACGTACGAGACCGCGATGGCAACGAAGCGACTCGAGAACGAGCGCCTGCAGACACGCCTTGACGATAAGACTGTCAAGATGACCAAGATGGTTGCGAAGATCCATCAGCAGGCGACAAAGAGCAAGGACGACAAGAAGCTCCAGGTTGCCGCCGCGAAGAAGAAGAAGATCGAGCGCGTCGGCAACGAGCGCAACGCGAACGGCCACCGGTTCAAAGTGAACCGCGACCGCGCCGGCTACTTTCTCTCGATCCGTGATGGCGCCGAGGACGTTGCGAAGTACGCGACCGAGTCGACTGCTGCGTCGTGGCGCATGTTGTCAGGCGTGCCGCCGCAGATCCGGAACCTCGCGAGTCTCAAGAACGCGACGATGCTCTCGCTCGAGAACATCTGCTTCCAATACAAGGGCGCACTGGCACACAATCGTAGTAGTAGCAGTACGCCAGTGGCGCCGCTCGTGCTTGAGAACATCAACCTGACGATCAACTACGGCGACAAGGTTGTGCTCGTCGGTCGCAACGGCGCCGGCAAGACGACGCTCATGGGGCTGCTCGACCGCTCGCTCGCACCGGTTCGGGGCAAGATCGAGTGCTTCCATGGCGCGCGCGTCGCGTCGCTCATGCAGCACAACGTCGAGGACCTCAAGCGCCACGCGTGGTCGCGCGATCTCACAGCGATCGAGTTGCTGCGTCGGCGACTCGACGATGCGACCAACAGCAGCGATGCAGTTGACGCATTGCTCAGCAGTGCGACTAGTGCGAGTAGCCATTCAAGCAACGCGCGCGAAGGCAAGCTGCGCGCACATCTCAGCAGCTTTGGACTCCATAACGACACGGCGACGAGCGTACCGGTCGGTGCACTCTCGGGCGGTCAACTCGTGCGGCTCGGACTCGCGCTCGCGACGTTCCCGCACGCGCCGCACGTGCTGCTACTCGACGAGCCGACGAACCACTTAGACATGAGCACGATCCAGGTGCTCGGCGACGCACTGCGGCGATACAAAGGCGCAATCGTGCTCATTTCGCACGACGTGCATTTTCTCGAGATCCTCGAAGCCAAACGCAGCGATCGCGACGAAGGCAGCAGCAGCGATGACGACGACGATGGTGTCAGCAGCAGCGGCGTGGCGGGAGCGAGTGCTGCGCGTGTGCGCGTCTTTGAAGTCAGCAAACGCAAAGGTGTCGTGAGTCTCACGCGGCTCGAGCGCGGCATCAGTGAGTATCGTGCCAAGGAGGAGCGCAAGATCGCGTCGCTCGGTCGCGTATAGCGAGTGCGTAGCGCATAAGTTGGGCAGGACAGGACAGGATAGACTGAGACACTGGTGATGATACGAGGTGCGTGTGAGTGGTGTACCCTAACAAAGCAAGTCATGGACGCGACTGGATTGGCTTTATCTGGGATTGATATGTACCGGATTCGTACGTACTAGTACACGCGTTGTAGTTGGCGAATCCGCGCACCCGTTGTTGCTACGAGCGCACATATTGCTACGCTGGCCCGCTTTTGTTGAGCGTCGACAGCAATTCGCACGTTGCTATTCTAAGTACACTTTTTCTTATATAGCGGCTCGACAAATGGCTTAGCATCAAGATCTTCACTGCGGTGCTAGAGTACGACAATGTGCTAATGTATAGTACGTTATGGCCTACTAGTACGATCTACCTTGTCCGAAAATGCTGCGAATGGTTTCGAGCAGTACGATCCTTGTCGCGTCGCGAGCGTCAAGTAAGCGAGGGAACCTAATACAGCCACATGCAACGGCTAAGCTTTGCGTTCGTTTCAGCGACGACTCGGCGAGTGAGTGACTGGTAGCGGTGATGGTGGTGGCAGTGGCAGCGGCAGCGACAGCGACAACGACAACGACAGCGAACTCATTGCCGCTGTGCTTGCATTCCTCGATCCACCGCCACCTACGCACGCGCCGCTGCAGATCCATCGATACGAATCTGCGTTTTTTTGCCGACTACACGTCGTCTCGTGTATTCTCCTAGTGCCTCTCCAGTGCGAGAAGCGACAGCGTCGCGATGAAGAACGCCTCGATCGGACTCGCATCATGCGCGATGCTGTTTGCAGCGGTCGGTGCACTCCTGAGCAGCTCGGCAAGTGTTGCTGCAGCGACGTACTGCGCTGATGCATCGTGCTGGCC
The DNA here is from genome assembly GCA_023336405.1 of Globisporangium echinulatum. Taxonomy (NCBI): domain Eukaryota; phylum Oomycota; class Peronosporomycetes; order Pythiales; family Pythiaceae; genus Globisporangium; species Globisporangium echinulatum. Next base: position 9,780 of record JAADWX010000748.1, on the reverse strand, counting down.
AAGCGCTAGCGAGTGGACAGCATTCAACGAAAGTCTCTACGGCAAGCTCAGCGCGATTGACCCGCCTCTCAAGCCGTGCGCGTCCAGTAAAAGTGACGACGTATGCATCGACCGCCTTGCCATGTCCGCCGATGCCGCCTTGATCTCGACGCTACCTGGAGGGTATGCATATCCATTCTTCACGCAGGACACGAACGACAAGATGTGTTTCCCCCGCGCCATCGACCAGTTCGACTCGTTTCGCGACACGGACGTGTGCGAGCAAGGCTCCATCTCATCCTTTGGCGTCATAGTGACTAGGGAGGCAGACATTACTGCGACACTCAAGTTTGCGGCGCAGAAGAACCTCGAGGTCGTGATCAAGAACACTGGACTCGATCGCCAGGGCCGCTCGATTGCGAACAAGTACGCGCTCATGATATGGCTCAACAACTACTCCGGCATCACGACCGCAGGTGCGTTCAAGGCGTGCCCCTCGGACACAGAGACACCAGCTGCATTTGTTCGCGCAGGTACGCGCTGGGGCGATGTGTACACCGAAGTAAAGGCCGCAAACTACCACGTCGTCGGCTCCTCGTCGCGCTCAGTCGGTGCAGCGGGTGGATGGCTCCAGGGCGGAGGCCACTCGTTCTCGAGCCCGGCGTTCGGGCTCGGTGTTGACAACGTGCTCAAATTTAAAGTCACGCTCGCGAATGGCACGACGACTGAAGCCTCGCCGTGCTCGAATCCTGACTTGTTCTGGGCGCTGCGCGGTGGCGGTGGCGGCACCTACGGCATTGTGACGTCAGTCACGTACAAGCTGCACGAGAAGCAGGTCGTCACAGGCTATACGTTCGATCTAACACCGAAGACGCCCGAGGCAAAAGCCGAGCTCCTGACGACACTGTTCACGTGGCTCGCAGACGTTTCGCTCAAGGCGAACGATGTGGTCGTTGGTGGTTACCCAACGTACTACGGCAGCGACTTTGGAGACCAACTCGCAGGACGCCTCGTGATCAACGGCACGAAAGCGCAGGCGACGGCGCTACTGGCGCCGCTGCAGACGAAGATTGCCGCGCTCGTGGCAGCCGAGACGCTCGTCGAGAACGCCGCAACCGTGCTGACCGAGAAGAGCTCGTTCCTCGACTGGCACGCCGAGGCGTATCCGGCTGACGAGCCCGAGAGTGTCGGTACCTACGGCAATGTCGTGTCCCGCCTCATCCCCATGTCGCTCTGCGCAGCGCCAGCAAAGCTCGTCAAGGTGCTGCTCGACTACGCTGCAGCGTACCCGTCGTTCATGGCGCAGCTCAACGTTGTCACGGGAGGTGCAGTGTCGACCGCCGACTCGAACAGCAAGGTCACGTCCGTGGCTCCTTTGTGGCGCGGCTCGTGTCTGCACCTCGTCGTGACCGACCTGAAGCAGTCGATCTCGTCGATCCAGAGCCCAAACTTGTTCGTGGCAACCCAAGCGGAGGCCGCAACGAAGATGAAAGCTGTATCGGATATGGGCAAGCCACTACGCGACGTTGCCGGCGCTGACCGTGGCGCGGACTTTGCCGAGAGCGACTACCTCGAAGCCAACTGGGCGGACGTGTTCTGGGGTGCGGACAATTACGCCAAGCTCGTGGCCGCAAAGACCGCGTACGACCCGACGAACGTCCTGCGCTGCCACCATTGTGTTGCCAGCCCGGACAAGACCGAGGCGCCGACGCTAGTACCAACGACTGCAGAACCGACACCAAAGCCGACGACTGCAGCACCAACACCAAAGCCGACGACTGTGGCTCCAACACCAAAGCCGACAACTGCAGCACCAACACCAAAGCCGACAACTGAAGAACCGACGCCGGAACCAACGAATGCAGCTCCAACACCGGAGCCGACAACTGAGGAACCGATGCCGGAGCCAACAACCGAAGCACTGACGCCAGAGTCGACGACTGAGACTCCGCCGACCGAGACACCAACGACTGAAGCTCCAACCGCGGAGCCAACCGATCCACCGACAGCGAAACCGGCGACGGACCCGACACCTACCACGACAAACCCGGACACACCGACTCCTACAGGCAGCGACGGTCCAATTGGCGGTGTGTTGTCAACGACAGTGGCTCCGACGACTGATGCTCCAGCAACTACACCTATCGCGACGACTGCACCGCCAGCATCCAGCAGCAGCAGCAGCATGTTCACGGGGCTCTTCACGTTGTCGATGTTTGTCGCGGCACAAGCGCTGCTCTTCGGTGCGTAAACGATCTTTCGTCGCCAGTGAGTGAGTGAGAAGAGCAAGAAGAGTGTAAGGGACTCGTAAACAAACATATATGGCAAATCAATATTACATGCTAAAATACAATGTTACTAATCAATATATGCGGTATGTATCTCATGTTTCATCTGAGTATATATTTTGTATCTATATTAGGTATAGTTAAACTAATTTTGGCATTACGAGCTATTTTCAGCATACGTATCTTGTCGACGAAAAGAGCCTGTTTGTCTTTTGATAGCGCCATGTACTTGCGTCTCTCTCGAACTCTGTCGCGACGATGGCTTTGCGACATTGGCCATGCTAGTCTTCTGCGATCGCGTGCGTCGCCGTCGCCAATCTGGTCACTTGCAAACTTGCTCTCAAGCGCGCAGCTTCAACTCGATTCTGCCTCTCCTGATCTGTTGATCTTGATCCTCTCGACTCTCGCCGATCAGCACGCAAGGAGTAGACAACCCGCAACGCCATCAAAATGACGCGTCTGTACTCGCTGCTCCTATCTGCGTCGCTCGCGGTTGCAGCGCTCCTCTCAGCCACGCAGATTGACTCTGCGCTCGCTGCAGCCAAGACGGCCAAGAGCGTCAACATCATCATCACGATGCGCGACCGCACCGACGCTGTACTCGGTGAGCTCAAGGCGAAGAAGTTTGCGTCGAACGGCAAGCGCGCGACTGCGATGCGCGATAGACTCGAGGACCACGCCAAGCGCACGCAACAAGACGTGTTTACGATCCTCGAGAAATCCGGCACGACATACACGCGCTCTGAGAGCTACTGGCTCACGAACCAGATCTTCGTCGAAGGCGCGACTTCTGTGCTCGTCAACAAGCTCAATAAGCTCCCAAGCGTGCTGAGCGTCGTGCCGGAGCAGGTCATTCCGATGGTGTACCCGACGCTCGAGACGAGTGCGACAACAACGTCAACTGTCGCTTCGCAATGGGGCGTGAGCAAGATCCGCGCGCCAGAGGTCTGGGCCACTGGCAACACTGGCAAGGGCATCGTTGTCGGCATCATCGACACGGGCGTGCGCCACACGCACAAGGACATTGCAGGCAATTTTCGCCAGGAGTTTGGCTGGTACGACCCCGAGAAGAAGAGCGCTACGCCGTACGACGCGGCGGGACACGGCACGCACGTGACAGGCATCATCGCGGGTGCAAACGGCATTGGCGTCGCGCCAGGCGTGACGTGGATCATGTGCAAGGGCTGCCGCGCAAACGGTTGCTACCTCTCGGACCTCCTCGCGTGCTTCCAGTTCATGGCGTGTCCGACGACGCCTGATGGACTCACGAAGGACTGCTCGAAGCAGCCCGACATCGTGAACAACAGCTGGGGCGCCGGCCAGGGTGTCTCAACGTTTGACGCAGTCGTTGCGTTGTGGCACGCGAACCAAATCATCCCAGTCTTTGCTGGCGGCAACGCTGGCCCGGCTTGCGGGACGATCACGTCGCCAGGCGATAAGGCGAATGTCATCACAGTCGGCGCGACGGACTCGAACGATGTGCTTGCAAGCTTCAGCAGCAAAGGACCGACAGTGAACGGACTGCGCAAGCCCGACGTGCTCGCACCTGGCGCGTCGATCCGCTCGTCCTGCTACACAGGCGACGCCGACTACTGCATCAAGTCGGGCACGAGCATGGCGACACCGCACGTCGTCGGCATGATCGCGCTCTACCTCGCACGCTACCCTGCGCCGGTGCTCGCGTCCACGACAACGCCGACAGAGAACAGTGCGCCGTACGTCGACGTCGCGACGTCGCTGCGTGCTGCAGCACTCACGTCGGTGCTCACGACAGCCACGGGCTACACGTGCGGCAACACGGCGGACACGGTGTTCCCGAACAATCAGTTTGGCTTCGGCCGACTTGATGCTATGAGGTTGCTGAGCATCGTTCCCAATTACAGTAAGCAGACGTCGACACCAGCGCCAGCTACCACTGCGCCGACAACGACTGCGCCTGTACCAACCACTACTGCTCCGACAACGACTTCGCCAGCACCGACTACCATTACCCCAGTCACTACTGCGCCTGCACCGACCACCATTACCCCAGTCACTACTGCGCCAGCACCGACCTCCACTACCCCAGTCACAACTGCACCTACACCAACTACAACTGCTCCTACAGCTACTTCGTCGTGCAATATGGAAGTCGGACTCGACTACACTGGGAACGACATCGGCAGCGCGCCTGCGACCGCTGCGAGTAGCTGCTGCACGATCTGTGCTGCGCGCACCGGCTGCAAGGCGTTCTCGTGGAACAACTACAACGGCGGCACGTGCTGGCTCAAGAGTCTGAAGGCCAGCACGACAGCGAACACTGCTGTCACGTCGGGCACCATCTGAGAACTCGCGCTGCTGCTCGCTGCGGTCCACTGCGTCGTTGCGATGCTTGTGCGGTAAGAGCGGCAGCACGACGACGACAGCACCCCATTCCCTCCACGCCTTATTGCGCATTCACACTTGCGGACGGCCATGCGTGCTGGAAGTAAAGTCCATCCCAACACGAGGTATACAGAACAGATATCGATGTATACCAAACACAAATGGAATATCGGATATATTTCTCTTGTTTGTTCTGTTTTGGTTAAACGAACACTTTGAGCAACATCAACAGGACTATCAAACACTTTCTCGACAATTATATCGTACGATTTATATATACCCATAAATGCAAAATCTTGGCCCACTACAGATGTCATACAATATGCCACCCGCTGCTCGGTGGCGTTCTATTGACACCGCCAGCTTCGGGACAGAGTCCGTTCCTTGCTATTGTGACGTGTCTGCAAAATTACACTATTACATCAAAATGTTTATCATGTCAAAAAATAACGTTGTCAATACTATTCTTACAATAGGTCAATAGGCCAATAACAATGCCACAAAATCACAGTATTGCAAAAATAGTGTGGCAAAACGACGTGCATTCTATGATGTATACCTACATATCCGTATGATAGTATGCGGTTGATTCTTCATTGCATTATAGCTCACCAACACATCAATCGTGCATATATATCACATGCAAGATCCGTATCTGAACGAACCTGTCATTACGATGAACAACAAGGTGGTGATTAAACATACAATGCACTTCATGAACCATTCGGCTTTATGAATTGTAGACGTCGGTTATACGACAAATTCATATGGCAATTGAAAAAACGGAACAATATTGGGAGATGTTATAACGCGTCAATTTCTTCACATCGATCGTTTTAATTGCACATTACCAGCACAAGGACAATAACGCACAAGTGGTGACGTTATGCGACAACAACGATACTGCCGATGTGAACAGCGAGCGTCAAGCGCAGCAGGTGATGGCGCACACTGCAAGTCGTGGAGTGAAATGCGGCTACTACTGGTGTGGTACGTCTGACTATGAAGGCAGTGCTGCTGTTAATTGCGTGTGTGATATGCCGTGTGAAAGTATGGTAATACATGAAAACATGGGACGCCGAAACTACGCCGCAAGCTCTAGAAGTAACATAAATAAATCTACGGCACATACTAGCCAGTTCGTCGAAAGGTATGAGTATAAGATTGCTCAACAACCATACCGATGTCAAAGATATATTGTTTATTTTCACCCGGTATAATGCAGATAATATTAGCTCCTGTTGTATCTAAATCGTTTCTATTGACATTTGCAATAATGTCACATATATCACAATATTTATGATAATAATTAGCACAATGCTAGTGATGTTTCCGAGCGACGGGTTAGTGATAAGCTTTTAATGGAGAATTGTAGTCCAACAGCGATGTTCGAAACGACATTTGTCAAAGCCAGCGTTGTTTATACTAGAGCTCTTGGATAACATTTACCACTCCAGAGTTGATTAAGAGATTGAGAGATATTTATGCAAATACCAGCTGGCCAACTCTAATGCAAAATGTCATAGCAACCCACAGTGGTATCAGTAGCGGAGTCTAAAAACGTAGTTAACTGTATGATTGTGCCTTCCCGACCGTCAAACGTTACGCGATCTTTCCATGATCTTTCCATGATATCGGTAGCTTGCAATGCAGTTAACAGAGCTAAGAACTCAATAATGAAGTGCGCCTGCTTGGCATGTACAGCAAGTGAAAATGGTGACGTTTAACGCTAGCGAGACGCACGAGGGGTCATGGAGCGTAAGATGCATACGGTGCTGACACTTGCGCAAGCAAACTCGTGGCGATATACATGTCGTATCCCGAATTTTCCCAACTCAGTGCGGATGACTAGCGTCTGGATGACTCGCCAGCGCGGCGATGACAATGTGATTGGGAGGATGGTGTGGTGCAACCCTATCGACCCAAAGCGCTTTTTTGCGCATTATTCTATGCTTCCGACGTGGACAAACTTCGTTTGCAGATCTTCGCACCGTTGACGGGGTCGATTACTACACGTTTTTTTTGACGCAGCGCGGGCAGCTGGGTACATTGAGGACGTCATGTCGAATTCCAGCGCGAAACTGGCCTTGAAGTATTCTCAACAGTCTTGATGTACGAAACTTTGACCGCTCTGGACTTGTTTTTTACAGGTAACTCCAAACAGCTTGCGACAACCCACAATTTCCACAGCTCTCCCATTTTTCGGTGGCGGACCTCTCTGCCGCAGGCCATAGACAATTCCTTGCAGAAAAATCGTACGACCGCGCCAGGCTTTAACGCGAGTTCGATGATGCCATCCAGCTAAACGGTGGACAAATTGTCGTGTCATCGGTGTAACGGGGCTGCTGGGCTAAGTACGAGATAGCACAGCAGACGCCTGACCTGATTTCTGACGACCTCGGTCGTCCAATCAGAGGGATCACTAATTGGGATAGCTCCCCCCACTTTCGTCACTAGGACTTAATACAAAAACCTCAGAGTTAAAAATACCGAGTTCACAGCAGATCTCCTGCGCTTCACCCAAACGCTTCCTCGTAAGACCACGTGTAAGACAAGGTCACGGAGCCTACCCTCGTGAGAATCGGAGATTGCCGCGGCACTGTACGCGCAGAAATTCAATCAACCGATGTAGTGACTGCAGCGACAGTTTTCTTTGATGACCCAGGTGGAACTGACGAGTCGTTCCCTCAGTAAGATACTCGCGACTTGACGGCAAGATTGCGTTTGCCGTAGCTTCCAGCGGCATATCGTCGCATTTACTTCAAGGGAACGGACCGCTCGCTCGCGAACTGTGGTGGCACTTCAAGTCCCTACAACTGGCTACAAACATGCGCGTTCTACTTGTTGTCACTTACTGTGCACTTTGAATGGTGCAATCACTCTTAAGTTCCAAAGAGCTTGACCCTTTACGCTCAAGAGGGTCAGCAACCTTTAACCTTCATCAATGTTAACGTGCAGGAGATCAACAATGTTGACATGCAGGAGATCAACACTGTGGTTCTTGAGTCGCTTCCCGGTGATGTGTCAAGTACCTGTCTGTCGACTGTGTCGAGGAGAGCGACCAGGTACACCGCACGCGGTATCTGATCGAGTTTCTTAACACAGACATGGTCTCCGGTAATCCTCCGCACAAGGCAACTATTTCGCAACTGCACCGTTGCAGCGATTTTGACGGTTGCGTTCGCAGGCCATCGAGCCGCGATCCATCGCATCCCATTAGTGAAGAGCCTGCGACCCGTTCCAGCTTCGCAGTCGTCAGTTTCCTTTGCAAATATTATTTGCAATGACCATCAACAAGGCGCAGGGTCAATCGGCCGACCATCTTGGTATCTATCTCCCGCAGCCATTGTTCTCGCACGGACAGCTATACGTTGCACTCTCTCGCGTATCTTAAATAATTTAACAGCTTTAGACAGGTTTCATTATACGTATATTTGTGTTGAAGACCTGCTAAATCATCCATACATGTGACTATCATTTCAGACTATTATTCTTGCGTAGTTTGCAGCCTGTGGAGATGGACACAAAGTTCTCGTTTGTTCATGTACTGCAGGATTCACATGACCATTACAGCATGAAGGGTGTGAGTTCATTTGTGTGCAAAACGTCGTGTTCCCTAGCGTACTCAAGTAATTTTACAGCTTTCAGTCGCCTTTCGTATTTCGTATTTTTATGTTTAAGGCCGGCTAATTCGTTTTGGCAGTCCGCGAAGACGGGCACAACTAATTCGTTCTTCCATGTTACTACAGGATTCATATGACCATTTTAGAATATATATATATATGCACTACTCCATTTTCCTACGTCTGTACGATCCAACTATTTCCGCAGTTTCGGAACAAGAGCAATGAGGTTTGCTTGGGTAAATAATATAATATTCATTTGGTTGTATTGACCGCCTCTCCGCTTTGCTGAAGCAGCATTTGTACTACGGTGCCGATCAGCATCCAGCGTTCGCGTCATTTTATGTTGTCAATACCTATACATTTCGAATGAGACTTCAAGCTGATTACAAGAAAATTCAATCGATAGAAATCGTTTTGATGCATTTTCGGAGCGGTTTATCGTTAATTACATGTTATATAAATGATATATACTTCTCTCTCACTCTGTTACGGTACTGACAGTTATTCTGTATTTTAGTGTTTGGATAAATTTACATCTGCATCTGGAATAAATCAGTAATCGTTTGGATTGAAAATAATACAATACGATTGCATCGAAACCATACGTTACTTGGCTTGTCGGATGCTGTACTTCTTACCGCGACTATGGAGCGCGAATGTAGTATCCTTTTTTTGTGGTTTTGATCATTCGCGAGTGGTTCGCTGCTTGACAAAAGCAATCGGTGTGTTGCCTGACACTCAGTGCGACGAGCGATTGCAACTTGACGCGTGAGAGTGCTTTTGGGTGAGCAAGTTCAGAGTAGCGAACGAACATCGTCAATCGAGCTATCGCAAAATACATGTCCTATCCGACAGTAATATTTTGGCTGAGAAGAAACCTGTGAGTCTGAATGTTTGACTTGCATAATTTGATAACCTATAATACAAATTTTCTACAACAACTAAACGCATGTGCTGACAGTCCGAGCGGTTAAGGACTTATTGAGGGCGCTTCCGCGAGCAGGGTTGTCGCGGGTTCGAGACCCGTTAATTCTCCGCATGTAATGGGCCTAAGCCAACGACATGGAGGTTCGGTTGTGTGGTCCGCACCACCTTCAAACCTCAGGAATGACGATTGCCAACCACCTGTGACTCGTCAGGACCCATGGTCTGTCATGCAATGACGCCATGGAAGATTCCGGCACAGACCAAGAGGGTAATCACCCTTGGTCTTAAACATGTGCGGAATGATGTTTCCTGCTCTTGGGGAACTGGATCGGTGGCGCGGGTCGACGCTGCACCGAGGTTCAAGTGAGAGGCGCGAGCCAATCACATAACGGGAATTTTCCACCCGGACTTCAAGTTCAAGGTCGGTGGGTTGAACCTCACAGCACCCCAAGGTTAAATATCACAGCAGTAGGTTATATTTGTAGGAGTAAGGTTTTACTGAGTAAAACCTCTAGGAGCCCTTCGGGTACTTTAGGCAAGCAGAGCATTAGGGCCGCCGACAGCGTCATGCAACAGCAGGAGCCAGCATTTCATTT
>JAADWX010000747.1:0-15035 GCA_023336405.1 Globisporangium echinulatum | reverse complement strand
GCCGATGACAGCGATAGCGACTACGACGATGCGGGTCACACAACGATCGCGTGCGGCATACGCATGGTCTCCCACTGCTGTCGCTGCAACAACAGCGCGCAGCAGCGCATTGAGACACGTACACGAGAAATCGTGTCCACTCGACGTGCTCGTAAAAACGATGCGGTGCGCGCGATCAACAGGTAGTCATAACATCAATATCGTGTATCACTGTGAGATATGCGATATCACCAACAGAGTACGCGACGATGCAGTCATTGTTGATATACTTGTAATTGTCGTTGCCTATATTGATATTGCTTGAATTTGTCAGTGCATGAGATATTGTAATTGCGAACCATCGAATGTTTGACGTCATTGTTGTCGCTGTTGCTGTTGTTGGTCTCTTGGTGATGTCGCTATTTTGCCAATGCAATCTAATCTGCTGATATAGATAATGTTTGTACCCGCGATATTATCTGCTCACATTGTTCTCAAACTATATATTGTTGCTGTATTTTCGTCCGGTATTGCAATACAAAGTGTTTGTATGGCTCGGTAGGCTTTTTGCGAGGTCCAATTGATTGATCGCTGCGATTGTATGTGCTCATCCCGATGCTCCAGCACCAACATCACGTGAGACCTCGACAATTGCGACAACCACGCAAGCGAGTACTTACGCAGCGCTCGACACTCGACGCCGTTCCTTCAGCAGGACGTCCATTGACTCCTTGCTTCAACCAGCACGTATTAACGTAGTACACTGGAGCGTACACGCACGCAGTTCCAGTCGCAGCGACAACAGCTATGATGCAGGGCGCTGCGCCAGCAGCAGCAGCAGTAGTAGTGACGCCAGCAGCAGCAAGTCGCAGCCTCGACGCTCTCAGTGCGCTGAGCATCCATGACAGCACTGTCACGAGCAATCCACAACAGCAACAACAGCAACAGCAACAACAACAACAGACGCAGCTCGATGACGAAGCGCCGTTCGTGACTGTGTCGTCAAAGAAGCAGCGCAAGAAGAAAGCGGCAGCGAGCATCGGTGACGCCAGCGCGAACAGCAATAGCAATGGCGCTACGGCCAGCAGCGCCAGTACCAGTACCAGCACTAACAGTGCGTCGAACAGCAATACGAGCAGCACGAACTACTCGTTCGCAGCCGCAAGACGCAAGACCACAGCGTCTGCTGCTGCGTCTGCGGCGACAGCAAAGCCTAAAGCCAAGCCCAAGAGCTTTGGCAACGACCGACTGATGTCCGCGCAGCCATCGCGATCGCTTCCAACTACTGCATCGGCTGCTGCGATTGCTGCTGCGCGCGCGTTCGTACCGACGCACGTACCTGCGTGGCGGCCAAACGTCATGCGCGTCAACGACCCGACCGTCCCGATCGCCGAGCGGTGCGTGTGCTGCATGCATTGTCTAGATTGAGTGCTAGGACATGAACTGCCTAATTGACTGGAACGTGTCTGGTCGAATCGGACATGTACTACTGAAATGACAGGAATTTGTCTGAATGTCTGGCCATGTAGTACCTCAATGACTGGAACGTGTTTGGTTTGACGCACTGGACATGTACTGACTGACTGTATGGAACTTGTCCGATTCCAGCCTCGGTCTCGAAATGCAGAGCTACTGCAGCTACACGCGCTTGCGCGTCGCAGCGCTCAAGCAGTCGATCGACACTGCGATCGCGCACATCTCGACGTGCGTGCAAACGCTCTGGCCCGACGCCACGGTCACGTGCTACGGATCGTTTGCAAGCGGCCTGTGGCTCCCAACGAGCGACGTCGACGTTGTCGTCATGGGCCTCACGAACGACCGCGACCCGGACGTGCGCACGCAGTTTGTCGTCGGCACGCGCGAGCTGCAGCAGATCGCGTCGCGCCTGCGGTCGCAGCATTGGGTCCACCGCATTGACGTCGTTGGAACCGCGAAAGTGCCAGTTGCAAAGCTTGTGCTTGCCGACGACCACGCACTGCGCGTCGACATCTCGATCGAGAACGTCCATACGAAACGCGGCATTGACGCCAGTGCGCTCGTGCGCGAGTACGTCACAGCTGTCCCGCACCTCCACGCACTCATTGTCGTTGTCAAGCAGCTGCTGCGCGAAAAGAGCCTCAACAGCGCATTCACGGGCGGCCTGAGCTCGTACGCAATTGCGCTCCTTGCGATCTATGTGTTCGAGCGGCAGGCCCTACTCCAGGCAGATGCCTATACTAGCGATAGCGACACTGACGACAACCAAGAGGACCAGCAATTCCGATGTAGTACCGACGACAGTCCAGCAGCGCTTGGGCAGCTCCTGCTCGACTTTCTCGAGTTCTACGGCATGACGTTTGCGTATGCGACAACCGGCATCTCGCTCAAGCGCGACGCGTTTGGCGAGTACTACCTCGCGCCGCATTTGCTGCGGAGCAACGGCGTCGCGCTCGTGCCGCAGCTCGTGCTCGACGACCCGGTGTACCTCGACGGACAGCACAACGCAGCAGCCGGTGCGTTTGCGATTGCGCGCGTGATCGCAGCGTTCGAGAACGCGTTCTTTGCCGTTGTGTTCCATCGCCCGAGCAAGTTTACGCCGACGCCATTGTGTCAGTTGCTCCATTGGTCGGGCCACGCAGCAACGACAGCAGCAGCAGCAGCAACGTGAGTTCAAGGACCGATCGTAGCGAGTACACTAGACGTAGACAAGCAGGAGTTGTCGGATAGAAGAGCAGTAGTTGGATAGAAGAGCAATAGTGTCCATTCTGTGTGGCAGTGGGAGGTGGATGATCGATCGATGCATGTCGCCAAAGCTCGCAGCTCGCAGCTCGCAGCTGCCGCTTCTCGCAATTACGCGTGGCTGTCGAAACCCGCCGCCGGCTGTTGCGCCTGCTGCTGCTGCGGCACCTGACCGGTCGCTGCCGATGTCGGGTCGTACGGGTTCGGCGTGTGGTGCGAGAACGCCGGGTGCTGGCTGATCACAAAGTAGTTGAAGAACGCGTTCGCGAACAGCAGCACGGCGTCGAGGATCGTGAGCCAAAAGTTGCCCATTGACAGCGGCCAGATCGCAATGCTGCTCGTATATCCAGTAGTTGCCATGCAGCCGTTAGTTAGTGAGTCAAACTAATCGCCTAATATAGCATTTGTATCGGATATACGAGCAATCGCATACGCAATACGTACAAGAGCAAAAAGATCGTGCGCGTCTGGTTGCCATACATGAAGCCAAAGTTTTGGCGAAAGAGCCGGTCGAGCTTCTCGGTCCGGAGCTCAAACAGGAGCAGCAGTGCACCAAACATGCTGCAGCCATAGAGACATCGAGTGAGTCACGTAGCACAACGAGTCGCGTAGGCAGCGACTACACTAGGAATCGACTCACTAACGTACATGATGTAGATGCCAGCAATGATTTTCTGGAAGCCCAAGACGTGGCCCATGATCCACGCGAGCAGGCCGACGACGATCGTCGCAGTCGCAAGCAGCAGGTTCACGGTGCGCATGATGCGCAGGATCGTCGTGCTGTTGGTCGCTTTGATACTAGCGGTCAGCCAAGTCGAGCGTAAAGCGTCAGTGCACTCTTTGTGTGAATGATCGGACGAGACGATGCCCTTATAACCGACAGACACATACACGCTAAGACGTACGAGTCCCCAATGTCGTCCATGAGGTTGTGCGGCTTGGCGGCCGGCGACCCGACTGGCGACGCTGCGCCGTAGCCGTACGCGCCAGGTGCTGGCGGGGAAATCACTGGCGGTGGCGGCATTGTTGTCGCAGACGTCGCGTGCGAGATGTCGAGCGCAGCTGGTGCAGCTGGCGACGACGCCGTGAGCACGGACGGGTCCTATAGACGGAGGAAACACGCAAGCGAGCGTGTGCACCAGTGAGTGTCTCGTACAACTCGGTAGCGATGATACCCAGCGGCAGCACGCACCTGGAACGGGTTGCTGCTGCTCATGGTGTGACGACGAGATAACGAAGCGAACGGAGGAGCAAACGAGAGACGCGCAGCTTGAGCGACGAACTGGAGATCGCGCAATGTGCGATACGAGCGCTGCTGCGTTTGCGTTTGCGTTTGCAGGTGGTGGAGCTGCTGCTGGCGCTTGAAGCGTCGCTCTTCCAGCGAGGTCGCAGGTCTATTTGTGGCAGCGTATCTGTGGTGCTATTTCCAGCCGTGTCTTGTCGAATGACTTGAAGTTGTATGGCAAAGTCTTGATCATACTTTACTCAAGTAAAACACGAATGAGGATGATGTGCCCGAAATAGCTCTTGGATATAAGCTTGAGGAACGTATGGGTTCCAATACAGCTGAGATATCACATCAAGACGCGACATTCACATAGTAACAAATAGCTATGCATCGCAACATGAAATAGTCTTTTCTTCTCCAAATCGTGAGCGAGATACAGAACCCAGCAGTGAAGCCATAGTGAGCACAAGATACATGCGAATGAGGTCAGCACCTTGTTTCGCTATCTCAACGTTCGTTCTTGCGCAGTGCGTTGACTACCAAGACATCTTGTATGCATTGCGATCAAACTCTCCTGCTGATGGATTGCATGCAGCGTATATCGGAGCTCGTCGCTGCATTTGCGTCGTACCAAGAGCTATGACGAGGTGAGGTATACCCGAACCCACTACATTAGGCTGCATGTGCGTTTGGTTGACTGGTTGGTTGGTCGCGACCAGCTGGTCGCTATTCGACAAGCGCAGCCATGTTGCTCGACGAGCTTCAACCCAGTGCATACACTACGGGTCAACGACCTATGAACACCCAACCACACTGACATGCGAACTGGTCAGAGAGATTCGAGCCATCGTCGTTGTCCCCTCGCTCGCTCTCTCGACACTCGCACGACGTGTCCTGGTCTTGCGCTGTCGCTGTCGACGCGCCGTCTGCAGACGAAGAGCACAGCCAGATTGTAAATCGAGGTCCGAGTCGACTACTCGCACAACGTTCGCTCGCTGACGCCGCCGAGAGCACGCACGAGCCAGCAAGCGGGAGCGCACTGTGTGCACCAATCGGACGCGCAGCTCGAACGACGTGGATTTCGTCGTGTTCGGTGCCAAACACACAGGAGCAATGTGACCGAAGGTAAACACAAACACACAGAGCACATGCACGCGATGACGAGGGACTTGAACACGCGAGGGCTGAGACCGGTAGCTCCTGCTTCTACGCCGCTGCTTACAGCGTGAATGTGTCGCTGGACTGGCACTATTGGAGCTCCTGGCCACTTGTACTCTGGGTTTCGACTTGGGCTAGAGCTAGCGCTGGACCTAAAAGCGAAACGCAAGCGCACCTTCTCACTCCTCGTCCGGACGACGACTACATCAGCAATAGCATATCGCCATTAGCGACAGAGACAGAGGGAGAGAGAGAGAGACACACACACAACGACAGTATCGAGTTTGTGAACGATGTTCCACGCTCAGCAGCAACAGCATGGACGTCACGGCGCAAAGGTGACGCCTACGCCATCTGCGAGCGAGATCGAGGCGTTCCGAGCGCGTCAGCGCATGCTGTTTCGTCACGGCCAGCAGCAGCAGCAGCATTACCACAGCCATGGACAGCAGAGCTTCGAGGTTACAGGCAACCAGGCAGATACGCTCTGGAATGCGACCGCGCGTGGCAGCAGCGACAACGACGACAGCAACCGCGTGCGCAAGCTCTCGGTCGCCAAGCGCCGACAACAGCAAATCGCAAACCAGCAGCAGCAGCAGTATCCGTTGCCCAAGATGCCCAACTTTGGCGGTCGGCAGTTTGACGCGTACAGCGACGCGTGTCCCGACATGCCGTCGCCCGTGCCGTTCGAGACCCACGCGCTGTTCAACGCATTCGACTACGCGAACGCACCCGAGGCGTTCGACGAGCCACCCAACAACAACAACATGCTCCAACACGACCACGATCAGCAGCAGGAACAGCAGCACGAGAGTCTCTGGCGACGACGGTTCGCTGACGACGACGCGCACCTGCGCCGGTCGCCAAAGCTCGGGCGCGTCGCGCTCTGGGACAACACATCGGGCGACAACCAGTCGAGCCACTTATCGCAACAACAGTACGGGCATGCGCATCACTATGCGCACCACGCACCACCATTGCAGCAGCCACAGCCGCACCCGTTCTACTAGCGCCTCACACGCTCAGTAGCCGTCAGGTATGCACACACAAACGCACAAAGCAACAGGAGCGGCAGCGTTCATTCGTTATGTACACGGATTCGAGACAGGAGCCACTTGCGCCCCTGTAACCGGTAGCTTGTCCGAAATGCTCTTGTATCCGAATTTCAATTCCTTATCCAACTCAAGTCACTAGTAGCAGAGCGCTCGACTCGACTCTCTCGCTCGCTCACTCTCTTGTTCCCATACGCTACTGCTCATATGCAGCTCACGTCGAGAGCACAGCGGCTGCTGCATCGGCGCGCAACTTGCTCGTTGCGAGCCACACAATGAGCACGAGCAAGAACGCAATGACGCCGTGTCGCGGGTCTTCACGCACCCACAGCACGAGCGACGCGTCCTTGTCAATCACGACGTCGTCGTCGTCATCGAGCAACTCAGTGTCGTCATCGTCCTCGGTGTTGCCCGAGTCGCCACTCCCACTACTACCCGACGCGCCAGCCGTCCCAGTCCCAGTCATACCACCAGTTCCAGTGTCGCTGCTAGTACCAAGCGGCTGGGTCTTGACATTGCGGTACGCGCTGCTACTGCGACGCAGCCTCGCAACGCTCGTTTCCCACGCCGCTGGCTGAATCTGAGCTGACGTCCCAGCCGTCCCAGTCGCAGCCACACCAACCGACTCGGAAAGCCGCCGCACTTGACTCGCATCGGTCAGCGACTCGAGCCACTCTTCGCCTTCGTAGATGCTCTCAGTACGCAACGCAAGGATCTCACCACTCGCTTTCGTAATTGCGATCTTGATACTCGGCCGCGCACTGTCGCGCTCGATCGCAAACGGCGCGAGGTCGTCGTTCGGACACAGTGTCGTGATCTCGGCCACGTCGCAACTCGTGAGATCCATGACGTCGCGCGCTTTGCGCGATCGCTTGTGGCTAAAGTACGAAAAGACAACACCGTCGAGGCGGCACCAGCGCTTGGACCAGCGCGACGGCACGGCCGTTGGCGCTTGCTTGCCGTCGATTGTTTTCGTGAGCTTCTTCTTCTCAAACGAGATCGCCATGTACCCGACTTTGACGCGGTTCTCCGGTCGCTGGCGCTTGTAGTTCTCCTTCAGGACTTGGATCTCGTCGTGGTACGTGTGGACAAGGTCGTCTTTTGCAAGGTCGAGAAGACTTGGGAGGCGCTGCATGAGCTGCGTGCGCGACCGCGCGTCGATCGTGTGGTAGCCGTAAAAGAGACTCTGGAAGAGCATCGCAAACGGCGGCGACGGCAGCAAGACGTCAACGTCGCTCCGGTTCGCAGTGCTAGTTGTGGTACCTAGATCGTCGTCACTCGTACTTAAGCGGGTTGTACTAGTACCAGAATTGTCTTTGACGACTGACGTTCGTTTGCGGATCACGAGTGCGATGCGGCCGTGCGCGTCGATCGCAAACCGCACTTCGTCGCGCGGCAGCAGCTGCTTGTACTTGTGCTCCGTAAAGATGTCGACGAACGACGACGTTGTCGATGGCTCAGGACTACTGTTGAGACCACTGTTGAGACCACTGTTGATACTTAAATCGGTCGGACTTACACTCGGCTGTGGACCAAGCAGTGGCGACTTAGCTGGTCCGAGCGCAGCGGCAGCTCCGTTGTGTGGCCCAGTTGCAATTGTCTGGAGATGCGCGTCAAAGTGCTCGATGAGCGTATGGAGCCGCATGCGCGCGTCGACTTTGAACACGAGCGTCTTGTCGAACGCGCCGTGCGCAAAGCGCGCAAAGAAGTCGGGGTCCTGCACGATACTCCCAACCGACAGACCCTTGTACTTGAGCAACGCTTCGCTCGCACCACCGGGTTCCGCGTACAGCGCGACCGTAAACCGATGCGCAACGCCGTCGTGCGGCTGGTCAAAGCTCATTGGAGCGACTGCAATGACCTGCGACCACGTCCCAAGTAAGACGCCTTCCGTACCATCAAGCGCGCCACTAAAGTGAACGTTCGAGTCCGGGTCGAGCATCGGTCCGAGATGCGTCGTTGCGACGCTCCGGCTCGCACGGCGCAGGTCTTCGTGCTCGCGGTTGTCGCGGTCGTCGAGCTCTTCGCGGCGCGACATCGTGCGGCGCCGATGCACCGACGACCGACGCGTCGACTTGCGCAGTGTCGACGCACGCATGCGGTCGTCTGAGTTCTCAGTACCAGGTATCGCGTCATTGGTATGCTCGTCATCGGCGTGTTCAGCGTCTTCGTCGCCTTCGTCAATGCAGTCCGGCTCTCCGTTGTCATTGTATACAACGTGGTCGTCGTCGTCGTCGTCGTCCGTGTCGTAGTACTGCTCGTCGTCTACATCGTCGTCGTCTAACTCGTTGTCGTAGTCGTCGTACTCAGACTCCGATTCGGATTCCATCGTCTTGGTCGTGCGAGTGCTCGGTTGTTGACCGTGTCCAAAGTGGCTGTGGCGCCGTCCAAAGTGGTGGCGCACGCGGCCAAAGATCTCGTCCTGCGCATCGAGCGCTTCGCTGCCCCAGAGCGACGGCAAGCGCTCAATCAGTCCGCGCTTTGCGTCGTGCTGGATCGCATTGCTGTCAAACAGCATTGCTTGAATACACTTGCACAATGTATGCGACGCAATCGGCGGGTACAGTGTACCACGCAGCCGGTACTCGAACCGGCCGTCGCCAGTCAACCTTAAGACCATCGATTCGGCTTTCTTGAGCGACCGCTCAATGAACCCCAAGAACGTATCGAGCGCGTCACTTGCTGTGCCCATGCGCGGCGCGAGCTCGTCGTGGAGGAGCGCCGTGAGTACCGACTTGCTCACGCGCTTGCGCGCGGTGATCACAAAGCTCCGGCGGAACGCTGTGTGGCCAATTACATGGTCGTAGAAGCTCTGGTCGCCATACAGACTCTTGACCGTACGGCCATGGAAGCGCTCGAGCTCTTTGCTCGCGCCTTCTGGGTCAATGTATAGCCCAACTGCGAGGATCCGCTCGTCGGTCCAGCCCATGCGCCGCACGATCGGCCCGACACCAACGAGCAAGTCGCCGTTCGCTAAGCTTGGCGGGAACGTCACGCGCGAGTAGCTCTCCTTGAGTGGCCCGTACGTCATGCGCGACTCGAGGATCGGAATGACTTCGTTGTTCGTCTCGGCGTCGCGCGTTGCGTTGGTTGTACCGCCTACTGTACCAGTACTACTGGTACCACCGAGTGTACCACTGCTGCCACTCATGCCAATATTGCCAGTCGAAACGCCATTCGGACCGGTACTCCCGACAATGTTGCTACTATTACCTCCAGCTGTGTGGATGGACGCAGTCGCCGCGAGCTTGTCTTTTGCAATGTCGGGGATCGGGAGGAACGTTGGCCGCCGATCGGTTTTGTCACTCGGTGCTTGCTCGACACTTGCGTGGAAGACGTCGCAGAAGACGTCGATCCACTTGCGCTGCTCGTTCTCGTTCAGCGCAGCGAGCGTGAGCTTCTCGTCTTTGATAAACAGCAGAAAGCTATGCGGCTTTGGTTCCGCGAGCAAGCGGATCGTGATTGGCGTCGTTGGCGACAGCGCGATCTCGCCTTTGCGGCCGCCCTTCTCGCTAAAGTACTGCAGCCGCGTGCGCTCGAGCGTAAAGTCGCGCCACTTCCAGGTCAAAAACGTGCGGTCGCGTCGCATGAGCTTGCCCTGCATGAGGATCGAGCCCGTGTACGCGCTCGCTGCGTTTGGAGTCGTTGCGCCCATCATTGTCGTTGGCGGCGCTGCAGCAGCAGAAGGCACAGCGTTCGACGCAGTCAAGAGCGACGAGCTCGAGCCGCTGCCGCTGTGCAGCAGGTGACTCGAGAACGACGATGTCATGTGCACGTCGTTGAGCGCAGTCGAGACCTCGGAGCGCCGGGAGCTCATCGTGGCAGATGGGCGTGCGTACGTGTCCGAGCTGCGAGCTGCTCTTCCGAAATGCGTGCGAGTCTGAAAGTGATCAAGCAAAACTGGATGCTCACAGCACTGCTGAAGCGTTGTTGATTGCACTGTGCATTCGTGCGATTTGCTACAGTGTGCAAGATACGAGTGCGAATCTACGCACGTACGGTTGCAGTGTGCTCTCTTGCTACCGTTTGTTGTCGATTTCTGCTTTCTGCCGCAGAAAAAGTGCCAGTTGTGTGCGACGCGCACAAACACACGAGCGAGAGCTTTTGCGCGCGCTCGGACCTCTTCGTCTCGTGCATTTTGCTGTGTTGTCTGCCTTGAATAAGAAGATCAAGTCGATGGAGACTGCACAGTGACGGCGCTGGCATAGATACTCGCTCGAGCTCGTTGTGAAGTCGCTAATGAGCGTATTCGGATTGCGCCGATTCGTTGCAACACTGTTGTCTTACCCAATGCTGCGTCTTGTGAGGTGTCGAGTCCAGCGTCGCACTTGAAGTGGCAATGTGAGAATCAGGGACCTTGCGTCGCAACTCTTACAAGCTCACGAGACTTGTCAACAGTCGAGCATTGTGCAAGAGCGAGTCGCATGCCAATCAGTGTGGTAGTAGTAGTAGTAGTAGTAGTGTGTTGCTCACGTGGTCGTGCTTTCGGACTCACATACGTCATAGTGAAGAAACTCAGGTCGTGACTTCCTCTTGCAAAAATGAAAATTCGAAAATTATGATGGGCAAACGCAGACATTTTCAAGTGCAGCAGATTGACCAGCTTGAGCAAGACACAATAGCGGACAAGACGAGCAGCGCGATGACAGCGACATCAGCAGCGACCACGCAGCCCAAGCCACATGACGAGGACGAGGAAGTGCTGACTGAGCAAGAAAGCGACGTGACGATCCAAGCCGAGCGCTACGCGTACTCGGAGCTCAAAGAGGCGCAGCGCCGGTGCACCGAGAAATCGGTCGCTGCTGCGCTCAAAGAGTGCAGCAGCTCGTCGACTGCACAGCAAAAGGTGCGAGTGCGTGTGCATTCTGTCGCGCTTGGTGAGCTTCTTATATGGACTCACACACGCACTAACATCTGCTTGCACGGACAGGTCTTCCAAGCGCACGTGAACGACCTCTGCGCGAGCATCTTCATCGCCGTCGTGCGGCAGTACGACCCCGAGACTAAAGGTGCGGCCGCGTATGTGTTCGATCACGTCCACATGCCATTCATTCGAACGCACACACACTCACACACACACGTGTGTGCATTCGCTAGAGGATATGGAGCCCGTGGACGACGAGACAGTCGCAAAAGTCGCAGCGCTCGAGCGTCGACTGCGCGAGAAGGAGGCGGCTATCAAAGCGCTGCGTGAGAAGGTACGTCTGTAGCGAATGGTTATGTGTGTATGGCTATGTGTGTATGGCTGTGTGTATGTGGGTGCTCAGACTGCGACTGCGTGGTGCGTTGCGACTATATTAGGTACCAAAGCTCGCAGCTGAGAAGACGCGACAGCAGCTCGACGCAGTGCGCAAACGCGCTGCTGACGTCGAACTCACGTACGTTATTTACGTATCGTATATATGTATGTATGTATATATGTATTGGAGCTACTGGACTTGACTGACTGACGGACGTGTTGGAACGCGCAGCGTGCCGGAGTTGCTCTCGGACCTGTCGCTGTCGCTCAGTGAGCTCGAGCACCTCAAAGACGCGTGTGAGAAGGTGCGTAATGAGCGAGCAGCTCGACTGACTACTCACTGGCGGACTGACTGACGAATGGACTGACTGCCTGGACACCACAGACGTCGTCGAGCATCTTTAGTGCGAACGTCAAGCTCTCGGAAGTGATCAGCCAGACGAGCGAGACCGTCCAAGTGGTGTGTTCATATGTATGAAAGCGCTACTAGCAAGTCGATGCTGGAGACTCGCAGCGTGACTGACGTATTTGATGGCAACAATGACGAGGCAGGTCGAGCGGGCGATGAAGCGGCCAAAGACTGCGATCGACCTCGCGATGGAGCAGAGTCCCGTGAAGACGCGGCTCGTGCTCGCCGAGCTGGTACGTTCTCACTTATTATCTGACGCTACTATGCATGCACTCACACTCACCCCACTCGCCTATATGTGTTTGCGAATGTAATGTTGATGGATGGATAAAGGACGCACCGACGGCTCCAGCAGCAGCGCCGCTCCAGCCGCCGGCGCCGACTTTGCGCACGAAGCTCGCGATGCACTTGAGCAGCCCCGCGAGAACGATCATGTAGTGAGTTTGGACGATGATAATACTGCTTGCGATGAGTGCGCTTGATCCTGTAGCCTAGTTGTCATCGTCCTGAACATCTCTTCAAGCAGCACATCGCTGCATGACACAGTCGAGGCAACGCATAAAAAACAAATCAGAACGATTTTGATTAGATAAAATGCACTGTTGTTGTTGTAAACAGAAATCATGACTCGTGGTTCGTTTATTCAATATATTGCGATATTCTACGATGGCACATTCAGCAACAATCGAGTCGAGGTATACTGTACATTTGTCAATAAGCTGTGACTCTGTTATGGTCATTTCGATTCAAAAGTTAAAGACTGAACAATGACAGTCATTCTTGCGTCCAGTCAAGTGCTTTGACTTGCAGTTTCTATGGTGTGATCGATTTGACCTTGTTGTTGTATCCATTGATGTGCATGCGCATCAACACAATATAGGTCAAAAGCAACATCAAACGAACATGGCGACCTCAATGACGACAACGACTGATGCAAGCGCTGAGCGCCACGGAACGAGCGACCACAACGTCACCGAGACGGCGTTCGATGCCGCCAAGTGCAAGCTGTATGTTGCTGACATGTGCCGTGGCTACTGAGTGCATGCCGATATGCAGCCAGCCACAGATTGACGCATACGAATCTGTGCACGACTGACATGCGCGCGATTGCCTCGATTCACCTTGTGGCTCGTGCTCTTGGTGACTGTTACTGCACGACAGATCGGCAGTGACGCAGGGCTACTTTACAGACGACCTGCTGCACCACTTTGTCGCCAAACCCACGCGCCGCATCCCGTTGGTAGGTGCATCCGCCACACACAGCGACGCTCTCAAAGCCCATCGCATCTCACAGCGTCTGACCTGCGCCACTGTGTATATGCGCACGTACAGATCCATCGCGGCTACTACTTGCGCCACACAGCGATCACGCAGTGCGTCGATCGCTTCCTCGCTGCAGCGAATGGCAGCGCGCGCGTCCAGATCGTGTCACTCGGTGCTGGTTTCGACACGCTCGCGTTCCGTTTGCTACATGCCGCACAGCATAACGTCACGTTTGTCGAAGTCGACTGCGACGCGATCGTACGCGCCAAGTACGACGTACTTACACGCGACGCTGCGACGTTCACTGAGCTCTTCACGCCCGACGGACGTCGCATTGACACGAACACCAGCAACAGCATCGATACAGTCGCATTGCAGGTCCATAATGACGCACTTGCAAGTTCGTATGCGCTATTCGCGTGTGACTTAGGCGACAGTACGCGGCTCGAGACGCTGCTGTTTGACGCTATCGGACTCGATCGATCACTCCCGACGCTCGTGCTCGCCGAGTGCGTCGTGGTACGTCCAGCTACAGTCTGTCTCTCTCGCCATGATAATGCGTCGCTATGTCATCCCTCCCACGTCTAACATGTCGCCTTCCCAAACAATGTCGCCCCTCTATTACACCGCTTTCCAGTCGTACTTGGCGCCAGCAAAAGGCACAGCGCTGCTCCATGGCCTCACGCATTGGTTCAGTGACGCAACAGCTGTGCTGTACGACCCGCTCGCGCTCACCGACGCGTTTGGGGCGACGCTCCAGCGGTACTTTGCGACAAAAGGCTGCGAGCTGCGCGCGCTCCGGACGTTTGCGACTGCGCGCGACCACTTTTGCCGGTTGCTCTCGCGTGATAGCGGCTGGCGCACAAGCCGCGTTGTCGACATGAACGCAGTTGCTGCTGGCTGTTTGGACGCCAACGAACGCTTGCGAGTCGCAAACCTCGAGGTCTTTGACGAGTTTGCCGATGCGCAGCTCTGCAACACGCACTACGCGCTCTTCATTGCGACAACGACCAACACAGTAACGACTGCGTCACGGCCGCACTGGAGCGCTGCGTTCTGCTCGAACAGTCACGTCGCACCGCGCATGGAGGCGCACACTGCAGTCCTCCGCAGTAGCAGCAGCTTGACTGACCGCGTCGACGACGACGTTGTCGTCATTCGCACGTTTGAGCCGAGCGACCTCGTTGTCGTGCAGCAGCTCTTTGCTACGACCCACGTCGAAGACGACGGAGCAGCAGCAGGCGCGACGTCGCGCGCTGTCAAGAAGTTTGTCGCAAATCGTCTCGCAACGGGCGACATGCGCGACGTGCAACGGTCGTTCATGATGCCGGCGTCTTGCAGTCGCGACGCTCGCGAGTCGCGCTGCTTCTGGGTCGCTGAAGTGCGTGGCCGCGTTGTTGGATGCGTCGGCGTCAAGCCGTTTGAGCGCAGTGACCGTGTCGACGACAGTGTCGACAGTATCGCTGCAACCCCGACGGCTGAACTCTGCCGTCTGAGTGTCGACGCAGCAATGCGGCGCAAGGGCGTCGCAACTGCGCTCGTCGCGACAGTTGAGACGTTTGCACGCGCACACGAGTACACGCGCGTCGTGCTCGAGACGATCGGTGCAATGGCGAATGCGCAGTTGCTCTATCGGTCGCTCCAGTACGACGAAGTCGCGCGCGAGTCGTTTGCGAGCTTTGCGCTCGTGCGGTTTGCCAAGGACCTAGCGGCTGTGTGACGCTGGGATACTTACAATGTAGACTGGAGGCAGTTCTACAGCGCCACAATGTAGTAGCGATACGAGTCTGCTGTCGATAGTTGCGACGTGAACAGGCTGATTGACTGTGAAGTGGTGTGTCATGAGGTCTACTATTGCTGCCATGTCGTTCGTTACGAGCTGTATGGGGCTGCGACTCTTTGGGTGTGGCGATTGCTCTGCGTCTGTCAGTCTCGAGACGCGTCTTTGACAACGTATGTACCAACAGCAGATCGCACAAAGCACACACAAGT
>JAADWX010000746.1:0-15038 GCA_023336405.1 Globisporangium echinulatum | reverse complement strand
GTCGCTTCAGCCGAATGCGACGGCTTTAGTTGGCGCTAGCGAGGCCGGTGGAAGCTGGACGCGCTGCAGGTCATGATCCCTCGCTCTGTATTGCTGGCGTTCATGATATTGCCGTTTGACGCAACGATATGATTGCTTGTTTTGAGGCGTTGCAAGTAACTTTGCTGCGGTCGTTGTATGTATCGAGGCACATGTCAGGGGACTTGTATATCCTCGGTCGCTTCATTTTGTTATTGCGTCGCAATGAAAGATATGCAGTAGCACCAGATCGACTACCTTCGCCAACTTTGCCAGTTCTACGAACCACCATACACGACAATCTCGCGGAGTCTAATAGCTGAGCATCGGCTGTACAGAAAGAGACAGCTGGACGATTCCTTCTCACAAACGAGACTGTCGTGTTGTATTTGCCAGCTTGTCGTGATTGTGTATCCTAATTGTTCACCCTATTTCGTTTAGACAGCGTTCGATTAGACAGCAATCAGCAGATAATTAGCTACATGTCAGCAAATTATCTTCACATTTCAGCAACAATGAGCAACAAGCTATTTCATATTTTTGCTGTCTGTTCAATAATATTGTACAACCGTCAGCAAATACTCAGCAAACAAACGCCAAATCAAAGTAGCAAAAAACATGTATCACATCTGTAGCAAACAAACACTATGTTTGGTCACACTTGGTTCTCGATTAGGAACTCACTTATATATTCTTCAGACATTAGTCAGTCCTTGCCTTATCCTTCATTCAACTACGATGAACTTTTCCAAACAAAATCAAGACACTACTGGGCCTTTGCGTTCACATGCATACAGAGCGTATCCTCAATTGCAAGCACCATCAATTACAAGCACTTTCGAGCGCAACTTGGACAGCAATATGGCGACTGCCAATACTGCCCACATGACTGACGACGCTTCTAATCGTCCGTTGTCGGCACCAACGCTGCGTTACGTGCGCGGCGCCATTGTACACGCGCCGTCGCGCGGAGCGATCGAGTTCCTGCCGGACGCGTTCTTGCGTATCAGCGCAACATCAGGCCGCATCGAGTCGCTGCACCGCGAGACGCAGCCAGAGGACGTTGCGCTGCTGCAAACGCTCGCAGCAAAGGAGAAAGAATTGGCGTCCGAGACTTCACGGTCGTCGGCACTCGTGCTTGAACCACATCAGTTCCTCCTGCCCGGCTTTGTCGACACGCACGTGCACGCGCCGCAGTACGTCTTTGCCGGCACGGCGACCGACACGCCGCTCATGCAGTGGCTCACCAAGTACACGTTCCCGGTCGAACAGGCGTTCGCCGACCTCGCGTTCGCGCGCGAGTGGTACACCAAGTTGCTCGACCGCATGCTCGCCGAGGGCATCACGACCGCGCAGTACTTTGCGACGATCCACGTCGACGCGACGCAGCTGCTCGCAGACCTCGTCGAAGCGCGTGGACAGCGCGCGTTCGTCGGACTCGTGTCCATGGACCGCAACGCGCCAGCGACGTACATGTCGCCAAGCGCACAGCGCGCGCTCGCAGACGCCGAGCAGTTTGTGCAGTACGTGCTCGCCAAGCAGAGCGAGCTCGTGCAGCCCGTGGTCACGCCGCGGTTCGTACCGACGTGCTCGCCCGAGCTGCTGCGCGGACTCGGTGCACTCGCAGCGCGCTACGGCGGTCTGCGCATCCAGTCGCACGCAGCCGAGTCGCTCGACGAGGAGGCGTTCGTGGATGCGCTGCACCCGGGTCAGCGCGACACGCAGCTCTTTGCAGACGCACAGCTGCTCACTGCACGCACGTGCATGGCGCACGCAGTGCACCTCACGGCCGCCGAACTTGATGCGTTTCGCTGCGCTGGCGCGTCGATCGCGCACTGTCCGCTCTCCAACTTCTTCTTTGCGAACGGCCTGCTCGACGTCCAGAACGTGCTGCAGCACGGCGTTGCAGTCGGACTCGGCACGGATCTCGCTGGCGGGTACTCGCCGAGCATGCTGCGTGCGATCCAGACGTGCGTGCTGACAGCCAAAGTGCTCGAGATGCGTGATGCTAGCAGCAGTAGCAGCAGCAAACATGCTGGTGGCGATAGCAGTGATCGCGGTGATGATGCCACAGCAGCGTCTATGGTAGAGGCTCCAAGCAGCAGTTCTTGCGACGACCCATCTGCGTTGCTTCAGGCTTCCCAGCCACTGCAACAACAACAACAACAACAACAGCACCGTACCATCGACTACAAGGATGCGTTCTGGCTCGCGACAATGGGCGGTGCCGCGGCGCTTGGACTCGAGTGCGAGACTGGTAGCTTTGCAGTCGGCAAGTGCTTCGATGCGATCGTCGTTGACGTGCACGCGGACGGCCACGTGGACGTCTCGAGCCGCGACGCACCGCTCGATATTGTGCAAAAGTTGCTCCACAATGGCGACAGCCGCAACTTTCTCGAGGTCTTCATCAACGGCCGGAGCGTGCATCGGCAGCAATCGTAGCCTCACTGTGACTGCGTTGAATGTGTGAGTGAAAGAGACTGTGACCGCGTGCGAGCAACTGTCAGTGCTGAGTAAAAGTCCGTTGGTCTCAAGCGCTCGTTAGTCGCAGAGTATCAGTGAATAAACGCAAGCAAACGCAACGGATCAAGCCAAGTCGCGCGCTGTCAACTGCCGCAGCTCAGCCACTTGCTACCGTTGAGACGCTGTGATCGTGTCTTCGCTCCCTCTCAGCGCACCAGTGCATCTTGCTCGGTTGGTTTGTTGGCCAGTCTACGATTCGCAACGACGACGGCGCGACACACAAGCGACGCATAAACTGCAGACATACGCAGCAGACGCACGCTGACACGACGCAGCTCACAACGATGCGGGACTCGCACGCTGAGCGACCGCCGCCAATTAGCGACGATGTCTTTCGTGTGCTGAGTCTGCGGCTCGAAGTGCAGAACGATGTCGAGGTCGTCAAACCCGTGCTTGAAGAGCTCGAAGTGATGCGGCTGAGCTGCACACTCGGTGCACTCACGACCGTGAATCTCCAGGACTTTCGCCACGACATGCTCGAGGCGCGCGAGTTTGACGATGAGTTTGCGCGCTTTCTGCGCACCGACGTGTTTGGTCTTGGGCAGCAGCAGCGTGGACGTACGCACAGCAGCAAACCCAGCAACACCAGCTCGACGGCCACTGCTGTGCGCGTGATGTCGCTCTTTGGTCAGCAGAGTGAGGTGAAGCGCGAGCTGGTGCGTCTGGGCTGCTGGTCGAGCGCATGCGACGCGCAGCTGCGCACACAGGACCAAGGCATCTACTGCGCGCGCATGCCGTCAGTGTACTACCCTACGGTCAACAGCGGCATTGACAACGATGACGACACGGTCGATGACCACGACATGTGCACTGCTGGCGACACAGTTGCAACCGACAATGACGATGCCATGGACAACTGCGTGCTCGTGATGTTTGCATGGCTTGACAGTGTGTTGTTTGCACCGCAGCGGCTGCGGGACACGGCAGCGTACATCTTGCGGTTCCTCACGGTTCTGAGCCCACACGTCGTGTGCTGCCTCTCCGAGTCGGACGTCGTCGCAGTAAAACAGGTCGTTGCAGGACTCGCTGCCGGTCAGCCACAGACGCGCAAGTCGTACTCGGTCGCGTTCCGCGTCGAGCGGCAGGAGACACAAAAGGACGCTGTGCGATGCGAGTACGTGCGCGACATTGATCTGTCGGCTGCAATGGCATCGGTAACACCGCAGCACATGACGGCTGTGTCACACCCGTCGGACGCTGCGTTGTCTGCATCAGCCACTGCTACTAATGTGGAGATGGAGACAACGGTGGATGATAGCGCAGATACCGACAACGCTGTTCCTCGCCTGATCAAGGGCAGCTACCCAGCACTCGTCGCAACGACACTTGCGCCGGCCACGATGCGCTACGAGCACAAACGCATTGTATTCGCAGACCCAGCAGAACTCGCGCAGTGGCTCGCGATGCGCGCACAAACCGCCACGGTTCAAGTGACGTACGGCTCGCGGGTCGTGAACCACAGCTTTCGCGAACGGTTCCTCGCTGCGCTGAACGCGACGCCTGACCGCGCGCTTGCGCAGATCGCTGACGTATTGACACGCAGCACCGCTGACGCTGCGACGCGCAGCCGCGAGGACGTCGACGCGTTCATCGATGAGCAGCGCGAGCTGCTGCTGCGTCACACGCCTGCGCTGTTCAGCGTCGAGCGGCTGCTGCATCAGGACAACGACAGCTCAACTGATGGTGGCAATGTGACTGCTGCGCTCGATGCTTGTCTGAACAAGCTGCGCAACGATCGTGACGTGTGGAGCCGCCTCGACGTGGCGACGCGGGTCACACTAACGCTGCCGATGCGGCTGCGCAACCACATGGCGAGCTTCCACGCGCTGTTCACAGCCGACATGCACGCTGAGTTGCGTGGCGCGCTCGAGCGGATCGCACACACGAAGCGCCCTGCTGACATCTTTGCTGATGGCAGCGCTGCCACCGAGAGCTCGGGCGGTGTGTTTGCGATGATTCGCGGCTGGCTCCGTGGTGCTCGACGCAATAGTGGTAGTGGTGGCAGTGGCAGTGACGTCAATGCACAGCAGACGACGACGATAAGCGCGGCGGACGACTCACCGGAGTTCTGCGTCTTTGTGGCGCCAGCACTCGACCACCTGAAGATCGTGTGGTGGGGAGCAGTCGAGATGGCGCTCGACGCGACGCGCACAGTGCTCCCGGCCAAGTGGGCGGCGCAGACAGTTGCGGCGCTGCAGCGCACGTGCGATGAAGACAGTCAAAGTGCCATCGCGATTGCATTTGCAGACTGCTACCGCGCATGGGGACGCAACGGCAACGACAACAACGATCACGATGCAGCGCGCGAACCGAGTGTACGCGTGGACGTGCGCGGCCGACTGCACGAGTTATTGTGCGATGTGCGTGAAGCCGTGTTGGTGTCACCAACGCCGCAGCTCGAGGTATGGAAGATCGATATTGATGATGCGAGTGTAAGTGGCAGCTCAGGCGTGCGTATGCTCGGAGTTATGTCGCTGCGTGCGAGCGCCACTGTGCTCGACGTGTTTGCCATCCAGACGTGCGCCGTGCTTGTCGTGACAACTGCGAGCGACGGCGTGAGCGTCGAGCGCGTGCACTTTGCAGCATCGACGCCGTGGTACACGAACTGCGCGCCGAAAGCAACGACGAAGCTCGTGAAGCGCTTTGGGCGACGCGCGACGCGCTGCGACCTGCTCGTGTCGGCGCGACTCATGGCGTTTGGGAGTGCGAGCGACGACGAAGTCGTGCTGTACAAGCTCAGCGACGCGTTCACGTCGATGGAGGTCGTGCGCACGATCCGCGTTGGTGTGTGCACGTCGCTTGCGCCGCCGCTCGCGGACGTGCTGCTGCTCGAGAGCGGTGTCGTGTTCATGCGCGACGCGACGCACGCAGCGCAGTGCGTGAGCGTCTTGAACCAGCAGACGTCGCGCAAAACTGCGCGCGCATTGGTGCGTGGCAGTCGTGGCAGTCGCAGCGATCGAGAGGTTGAGGCCGACACTGCTGATGCTGAAGTGCGGAGCAGTCGCGCATTTGCACTCGCAGACGGACTCGTCGTTGCGTGTCTGTCGGTCGAAACCAGTAGTGACAGCGATGGCAGTAGCAGTTCAATCAACGCAGCAGTTGGCGAGCTCACGGCGATCGCAAGCGAGGATCACCGCAAGCTGCCGGTCTCTGTCGTCGATGCACGACTGGCACCATCACCGACATCAGGACTGCATCTCGCGTCGACGCGCGGCGTATCGGTGCAGGCATTTGGCAACACGTTGCTGGTCGTCGACCCGCATGCGAATTGCGTGCGCGTGTTTGACGTGCGTGTAGCGGTGCGCAGCGACGCGTTTCGTATCCGCCACTCGGGCGGCGCTGCACGGGCACCGAACGAGCTGACGCAAACTGTGACTGGCACAGACGCGACAGCGCGGCACTGCAGCGAGCATTGGCTGTGGGCATTCTACCACGTGTTTGAGAAGTTCCCAGTCGCGGGTCTGCTTACGCAAGGCAGTCGTGCCAGCAGCAGTGGCAGCGACTCGGACAACATGGTGCATGGGCATGACTCGCAGTCGTATCAACCGCAGCCACTCCAGCTCAAGATCGTGTGTCCGAGCGCATTGACAAGCGATGACGCAGTGTTTGCAGACTGCCGCGCGTACTTTGTGAGCGTCATGGCGCAGCTGCGCGGTCTCCACAAACCGCTCGGCGACTTGGACCTGCCGCGCGACCTCGTCGGTGTCGCGTACAGTGGAATGAGCACAAAGCAGCTCGCGCATGAACTTGCAAACGTGCGCGCACAACCGCTCGCAGCACTGCTGCTCGAGCTCGTGACGTTTGTGCCGATCCAGATCTGCCGCGCCGAGGGCAACATGCTGATTGTCTTGACGGACGGCCAGGACACGTCGCGCGTCGACAGCGACGACGACGACATGCGAGACGCAACTTTGTCATCCACACCTTCAACAGCATCGCGACAGCAGTTGCATCTGCAGCAGTCAGCAGTCGACATTGCACGCTCGATGCGCTTCGGACTACTGAGTCCGCTGCTCGAAGCCTGGCGCGGTCGGTGCGTCGTTGTGACGTCGATGGGGAAACAGTCGACCGGCAAAAGTTACTTTTTGAACCACCTCACGGGCTCGTCGTTTGCGATCGCTGGCGCGCGCTGCACGGATGGCGCATGGATGACGCTGCGTGTACTACCAACGAACGTGCTGCTCGTCGTGCTCGACTTTGAAGGCCTCGGCTCGTTTGAGCGCACGGAGCAAGAGGATGTGCTGCTCGCTGTGCTCAACGCGGCCGTGTCGATGTTTACGGTCTTTCGCATTGAGTCGCGGCTCGACAAGCACATTGACGAGCTCTTTAGCAAGTTCCAGCGCGGCCTCGCACTCCTGAAGCGCGACGCGCGGCTCTTTCGCGGCGCACTGTACATGGGCGTCAAGGACGTGAACCCGAACGACTCGGACGGCGTCGTCGACGAGTTTGTACGCAAGTTTGAGGCGCTCGTGGGCGCGAACAAGGCGCACAACTTTGTCACGGAGATGTACAACGGCCGACTCGAGATCAACTGCTCGCCGCCGCTCGGTACACGCGGGTACTACGACTCGCTCGCGCACGCGCAGCGCACGATCGAGTGCGACCTCTGCAGTGCAGACGCTGATGGCGGCTATCTAACCAGCAGCAGCAGTACCAACAGCGTCGGCTTTGCGAGTGGCCGCGCGTTCCTCGACTGTCTACGGCTCGTGCTCGCAAAGATTGCGATCCTCGACTGGACAGCGCTCGACGCGAGCCACCAGAGCCTGCAGCTCGCTGACGTGCGTGCGCGGCTGCCGGGCGTGATCCGCACAGGCTGCTTGGTGCCAGTCGATCGCGTCGGTGACGCCAGCGAACTGCCGCAGTACCTGAAGGAACATCTGGCGCTCCGTGACAGTGAAGATGACAGCGATGACATTGACTTGGACACGCTTTGTGCCGCGCACCCAGAGCTTGCAGCCAAGTGGCGCGAGCTCGACCGCACACTTACGCTCGACAGCATCCGCGACGACGACATTGACTTGATGCTCGACGTGTGTGCATTCGGTGACGACGACGCAGCGAGCATGCGCGCAGTTGGCGCGTCAATACAGCGGCTGTTTGAGCGCTTTTTAGGCAGCTACATGCATCACAACACACAGTCAGAACAGCAGCAGCAGCCACTGCAGTCGCACAAGCTCAGTGTCGCGCACCAAACTGCGTTCGACGACTTTTTGCTGTTTATCACGCGCCGACGTCGACTGCGCGTCCTCGCGTGGGCGACTGCGCGGCTCGGCGGCGACCGACTGCCGGACGACTGGCACGCGCTTGACGCGCAGCACGTCGCGCGCTTCCAGATGTTGTTCGCGCGGTGCGCGCGCACGTGTGCGTGCTGCCAGCTCGGCTGCATGTTGCCAGCAGCGCATGCGACTGTTACGAGTGCGCCGCACGACTGTGGCACGAAACACTCGTGTCTCGGTCGCTGCGCATACTGCAGTGAGCTCACACTCACTCGAGGCAACAGCAGCAGCAGTGGCAAGACGCCGCTGTGTGCCAAGCCTGCAGGTCACGAAGGCAAGTGCGAGTGCGCGGACGGCGATCACACGTGTGGCGCCGAGTGCGACCTCGTGCGCGCGACCAACTGCGAGCTGCGCTGCGTCGAGCGCGTGGGCCACGCAGGTGCACACCGCTGCTCAGTCGAGACGCACCGCTGTGGAATGCCATGTTTGGCACCGCGCTGCACGGGCGTGTGCGTCCGCAGCATCGCGACGCTGCACAGTGCGCACAAGTGTGCGCACTCGACGTGCCTCGCGGAGTGCTCGATGGACGGCTGCAGCCGCGTGTGCGGCGTCGACGACCACTTTCACGGCCACACGGCGCTCGCAGTCGCGTACTCGGTCGAGACCAGCAGCACATCGTCGTTGGAGCCGTCAGCATCTATGGCAGCAGCAGCAGCAGCTGCAACTGCAGCACCAGCAGACACAGTGACAGACAATGCGACTGGCAAGAGCGGCAGCAGCGCCGATAGCACTGCCACTACCGAGCGCGTGTTTGATGCCGAGTCGCAGACGCCGACGATCCACATGTGTACGGACGCGCACGAGTGCCAAGCGCTGTGCGCTGAACCGGGCAATTGCTCCGTGCAGGTCGTGCACAAGCAGTCGTCGCGGACGTTTGCAGGTGCGCGCGGGTCGTTCAAGTACACGCACCAGGAGATGAACGGGTCGCGGAAGAAGTGCGCGGCCGTGCTCGCGCCGGGTCAGCGGTTGCATGCAGGCGCGCACTCGTGCGTTGCCGTCGTTTCATCTGCTGCTGTTGCTAGCAGCACACATCGTCGTCGAGACCGATACCGCACCGACATGCGTGATGACAACAATGTTGACGATGACGACGACGACGACCGTATTGACGATGACGATGACAGTGTTGGCAACAGCGACTCGGAGAGCGACGATACCGACGATGACGATGACGCGATGCCGACTGTGCTGCACTTTTGCGAGGCGCGCTGTCCGTGCTGCAGCTACTTCTGTCGCAAGCCGGTCGGCCACGTTGGTGCGCATGCAACATCGCACGGCAACATGCGCAACACGTACTTCCTCGCCGACACGGCAGACGTCGACGTTGCCGAGCGCAAGTACCGCGTTGGCGAGAGCGGCAGTGCCGAGATGTGCAGTATGTACTGCACCAAGATGGGTCGCGCACACGTGCACTACCTCGCGTGTGAGCAGTCGAGCGCTGCGTCGTGCGTGTACGCGGGCGACGCAGGCGACCAGCGGCGCCACTGCACGCGCACACTCGAGCCAGCGCCGCCACACGCAGTTGACGAGTTGCTGCACGCGCAGTTCTGGCAGACGCTCGGGTGGGACGACCCGTGCACGTCGCCGGACGAGCGCGCTGCGTTTGGCAAGTGCGCGTATGCGTGCGACGCACCGGAGCACCGCGACGCCAAGTCATTTTGTGTGCTGCCAGCGTGGCACAAGCCTGCAACAGCATCAACGTCAGCGTCGACGCAAGGCAGTGGTAGCAGTGGTGACGACGGCTTTGCGTACGTTGGCGGCCACAAGTTTGCGTGCTCGCACGTGGCAGCGAGCGGCAAGCTGCACCACGTGTTTGTGCTCGACTGCTCGGGCTCGATGACTGGTGCACCGTGGACCAACCTGCTCGGTGCGTACCGCGAGTACCTGCACAACCGCGTGAGCGACGGTGCGTCGCTCGACATCGTGTCGGTCGTGACGTTTGACAACTACGCGAAGATCGAGTTTGAGGCACAGAACATCACGACCGTGCTGCATGCGAGCGACCGCGTCAAGTTCCGCGGCGGCGGCACGACGTACAGCGCCGGTTTGCGCACCGCGAACGAAGTGCTGTCGCGCAACGCGTTTGCGACGTACAAGCCCGTATTAGTGTTCTTCTCGGACGGCCAGCCGTGCGACCCAGCGCAGGGCGAGCGACTCGCAACGCACATCTGCAGGAGCTACAGCAAGTACGGACTCGAGGCGTTTGCGGTCGGCTACGGCGTGGTGAACCTCAACGTGCTGCGGCGCGTCGCGGAGCTGCTCGGTGGATCATACCACAGCGTACTCACGGGCATGGAGCTCAAGCGTGCGTTCTACACGATCTCGACGTCGCTTGGCACGCGCGCAGGACTGGCACTCACAAAGCCGCTGCACGAGAGCAACTGCCCGATCTGCCAGCGCGATATGGCAGCCGAAGTGAACGTGACGCTGCGGCCGTGTGGCCACGCGCTGCACCGAGCGTGCAAGAAGGAGCTTATGAAGCGCAGTGGCGGAGTCAGCAGCAGTGGCAGCAGCAGCAGCGCGGTGGCGTGCCCGATCTGTCGCAAGGAGATCGTCGGGTAAGCCCAGCGCGGCGAGTCGAGAGAGTGGTGCGTCAGCGGCGCAGTAAGGCCGAGCGATGTGAACGTTGTCGTGAATGTGTGAGTCGAGTGAGTAGTTGTGAGTGAAGAGATTGAGCGAGACAAAGACAGAGAGAAGCAGTTAGTAGGAGCTCTCGACACTGCATGGTCGTATACGCACGCATGTGTGTGCAGGCGCAAGTGAATCGATGTCTGTGTGTTTGTGTACGTTGCAAGTCTGCGACTCGTTCTCGATCCACTCAATACGTCACATGATAGCAGTACTCTCTGTTCGAGGGACTTTGTTGTTACTACTGCATGTCGGTATGTCTGCGTGTCTCCATTGTTCGTGTTCACGCTTGTTCCTGTTCATGCGCTTGCGCACTGTTGCGTGCGATTCGAGCACCGTCACAGTGGCTTTGCGGTCGTTCATCTTAGCGACTTCCAATGCCGAATGACCGCCATTGTCTTTGACGGCCGCATCTGCTCCATGTACCAGCAGCAAGCGCACGAGATCCGTGTAGCCGCGGTCAGCGGTAAAGATCAGCGGAGTCTCGCCATTGTTGTTGACGGCATCCACTTCGGCGCCGTGCGCCAGCAGCTTCGTCGTGATCTCGATGTCGTCGGTTCGGCACACGACGTGCAGTGCAGTCTCGTTGAAGTTGTTGACAAGGTCCACAAGCGCTCCTTCCGCGAGCAGCAGCCGCGCGACACTTTTGTGGTTGCACTGAGCGGCAATGTGCAGCGCCGAGCCAGCTCTCGCTGTCAAATAGTTCACGTCCGCACCGCGGGTCAACAGCGCTGTCACAGACTCTGCATGACCGAGCAGTACTGCAAGGTGCAGTGGTGTCCAGCCATTCACGTCGGCAGCGTCGACACTTGCGCCGCAATCGAGCAGGAGTACGATGATGTCATCGCGGCCGCACTGCGCAGCTGCGTGCAGTGGCGTCCATCGGCTGGAAGTGCTCACTGCGCGACAGTTTGCACCGAGCGCAAGCAACCGAGTTGCGACGTCTTGATGTCCTGAGCTCGCAGCACCAAAGAGCGGCGTCATGCCCTTTGTGTTGATAGCATCGAGCTCTGCGGCGTGCGCAATGAGCTCGTCCACCACGTTGACGTGTCCGGCACCCGCAGCGACGTGAAGTGGAGTATCGCCGACTGTGCTGCGCATGTTCACGTCCATGCCATGCGTCAGTAGCGCTGCTACAACGAGCGGCCAGCCGCTGCACGCCGCAGTGTGGAGTGCCGTCCACCCAATGCAGTCTCTCACATCGGCCGCGTTCACATTGTGATGGAGTAGCTCCGTCACAATCTTGTGATGCCCAAGCCGAGCAGCTACGATCAGTGGCGACTCAATGAGCTCGGTGGTGGCCTCAATGCTCGCTCCAAGCGCGAGAAGCGCACCCACGAGCGCGCGATGCTTGAAGCGACACGCGATCAGGAGTGACGTACCGCTGATGTCCTGTGTAGTCGTACAGAGTCGTGCGTCGAGCAGAGCTGGGTACTGCGCGAGTTGTTCGCACATGACTGTCTCGTTGCCATCGCGGCACGCGACGAGCAGGCTGTCGACCGCACACGGCGGTGCTGGCGATGAATCGGATGTCATGCTAAGTCTTGGTCGTCGTCGCCGCGAGTGGCTTCTTCGTCAGCTGTATGTGAGTGAGAGATAATGAAGAGCGTCGTTGAGCTTCTGCGTTGAGTTGTGAGCAGTGTGTGAGCTGTGCTGTTCGCTCACTCCAATCTTGATTGGCTGTTTTGTAACAAAATGTGTGTTGTGTTAAAACCAGAATCGGTTGAAAACTGATTGATTCGTCATTACAGCTATATATTTGAAACGGTGAACTAACGTATACCATTCCGTTCCAGTTCTATAGTCAAATCCCACGGTCACTCGTGTTTCTGAACAACAGTCCAAAATTATCTTGCTTCAATTATACCTCCCACGCCTGTCCTCACCTGTCGTCACATCAACTGACATTTTTGCCCAAAACACTGCGAATGTGGCATAAAACGTTGGTTGGACGCAAATAATTCTCAGCAAAACGTATGCAGCTCACACGGTTCTACAGCTTTAACGGTTGCCCACACAACATTCAAATCGTCTCGATTTACAGATTAATTGTGTCTTTCATTCGACTCATAAACTGACAAATTAAAATGCACAGAACCTAAACCTTGGAAACCGAACTATAAACTGGAACGAAGTGGTACAGGCTTGAGCGCGTTGAGTGTACACCTGATATTTCTCACTTTAGATGGGAACTGTCAACAAAACGGTAAAAAATACATTTGCCAATACAAGAGAACTCAGAGGTGCTACCATTTTGTCAAAGGTTTTTATTGTAGCACCTATGCTCAACGTGCTCTAGCCTATTTGGGACATTCCAAAAGGTGACTCAAATCCGCAGTGACGACCAAAGGTAACTCAAACCGAGGTATAGATGTTATATGTCACATTCTATTCTTTTTAACACGCATAGCGACTCTCGGGCCCGCATCAGTCCACCCACGTAACCGCCGAGGAACAGCCGAAAAACAGCTGCGGCCCGGTGTCTTCTCTGTGTCTTCTCTGCGCGCATGCCCACCGGCTCGCTTCACGATGCCGTGCCGAGCAAAGTTCTTGAGGAATTTGAGCCGCACGTCAATGTGCCTTGCCTTCAATGACAAAGTCACGCCCCCGTTTTGATGGATCTCTCGGATACTGAGTAGTTCACGCGCCGCTTTTGGCAGTACAACGAACTCGTCTTTCATCGTCGAGAGGGAAAGTCCACTTGCTTCTTGTCGGCTCAGCTGACTGGAACGCCAGTGAACAGCACCATTGCGTCCGTGAGCGACTTCTGGTCACCTAAGTCCGCAGCAAAGTCCGCGTCGCTGCATTCGAGCGCGACCCATTCGTCGAGCCCTGCGTCGGTGCGCATCTCGAATCGGAGCTCTTTGTTGCCACTGCGGTAGCGCGCGATCCTCTTTTCGAGCTTCCAGTCGCAAAAGTGCGGCTCATCCGTTCGCCGCGTCACCTTGTGTACCGCGAACGCGATGTCCAGTCGCGCGCAGCGCGCGACCACAAGAGGCTGTCAACGAGAGACTGGTACCTCTGGAAAGTCAGCGCATAGGCTCCATCCACCTTGGGCAGCAGTGCGCAGTCTATATACAAACCAGACAAGGTGCACAGGGCGCTCGGCGCTGCGAGCGAAGTCGGGTCTCTACAGCCTCAAGCAGGCCAGACGATTGTGATTCCACCTCCTAGACGTAAGAATCAACAACACGGGATTTGATCACTGTGTGGTATCGGCCATTTGGGCGTAGCGGGTTAACTTGTCGTGTTCTAGTAACGCTTGTGGCTTTGACGTCACACTCTCTCCAGCTGCCTTGGACAGTAGCGCGCTGTCTTGCGCCGCTTCGCCAAAGCAGTCGTCGACGATTGGCGTAGCTCGCTGATGGCTTCCGTACACACGCTCATCGATCTCCGACACGCAAATAACGAGGAATTAAACATTGATCCAAGAGTATTGACTGACATAAACGTCATGGCCGCGAAGAAACGTTCGACTGCCTACAGCGACGTCGCAGTGCGAAGAACCGCTTTGGCTCACGGCGCTGTTGCCTGCAGGTCGTTGACGTGGACGCTCACCACAATCATGTCCCGGCAGTTGCGCTTGTACTATAGATACGTGTCCAACATGTACTGATGTGGTGAAGTGTCTCTCTTTGATGCAAATCGATCACAATCGTGTCCAAGCAGTTGGGCTTGTACGATAAATACGTGTTTAATATATTTAGATGGGTTAGCGGTTGGACGCAATATTCTACGACGCGACATTTGACCTGACTGATATCGGTCTTTTGGGCGCGGCGTCACACGCATGTTTTTAAAATCGCTGTGGGCTCTCGCGGATCATCCTGGTGTCGGTTACAGTAGGTTAAAACAGCTGACGTTTGCAATTTCCGCGATCCGCTCTTCAAACGAGAGGAGGTGCCACTGATACATATTATCAGACCTTACAATTTATATTACGTGGGGGACCTGGTTGGTTGTGACAAAAATGACTGTCAAGTGAATTCAGCACCATGAAGTATTTTCGCGATTAACGTGCTAATTCTTCGCTCGACCCCTTAGATCTACCTACGCCACATCCCTGGTTACCCAACTATGTATCTCCACGCTCATCGAAACGCTCATTCTATTTCTCTTTGTTATGTCCCTACTCGCCCGAATCTCTTCATGCAGCGCTCTCCACCCAAAAATTAACGTAAAAACCCTCCTTTCTAACCACTGTTCTCTTATTCAATCCATCTTCCTAACGACGAGCTCCAATACCTATCCTGCTCTAAGAGATCCCGCCTCACCGCATCCATCCCGGTTCATCGACCACGATCCAAGCAATATCTAACTCTTACCGTGCGTCGTTCCACGACTCTTTATCAACAAATGTTTGTCATTCTTCTAGTCCTCCTTCGGTCATGTATACTGCGCAACACTGCTTCATGAGCCGCAAAGCCGCAACATCGCGTTTCTCCATCACCAACTCTCACAGATATTCCACCGTCTGTTCCCGAACGGAGTCGCGACCTCGCTCCTCGACGAACAACACGATCGAATCAAGCCGCTGCTACCCTGGCACGCTTCGACACCGCGCAAGCGACACTGGTTCCCACACATCCCGTC
>JAADWX010000745.1:0-15073 GCA_023336405.1 Globisporangium echinulatum | reverse complement strand
TCGAGATCGTGCAATGGCTGCATGCGAACCGAGCCGAGGGCTGCACGACCGCAGCGATGGACAGCGCAGCTGCCGGTGGACACCTCAAGGTGCTGCAGTGGCTCGGAGCGAACCGGCGCGAGGGCTGCTCGTCCGTCGCCGAGGCGTTTGCGACGTTCAATGGCCACTTCGACGTCGTGCGGTGGTTCCGCGAGCACCGCGTTGCAGCAAACCGTCGCTCGCGCGCAAATGACGCGTGCAGTAGCAGCAAGCGCCAGCAGCGAAGTCGCGCACTTGCGCATGCGCGTCGTGTTGTAGTCTGAATGGTTGTTGCGTCTCTTCATCATCGTTAACGTTGAAGTGCAACTAGCAACAATTCGAATCTTTACTGGTGGATTCACCCATGTCGTCTGACATCATCATCTGGCGGCATCCACATCTATACGGACGAACCTGACAGACCGCTAGAAGCCAAAGCGGCGTGGCGTGCGCAGTGGCGTGCGCGCGTCCGTGGCGGCTGCCGACGGGTCGCGCCGCCCAGGCGTCGCCATGTTCATGCGCTGCTTTTTCGACTTGCTCGCTTCGAGGTCGCGCACGAGCAGCTCGGTCGAGCGTGCCGCCGCGTCCATCTCGTGCTCCATGCTCGTCGCCTCGGCCTTTTCTTTCATGCGCTTGAGCAGCCGCGTCTCGTACGACTCCTTGACGCTAAAGAACATCGGCCCGAGCTCCGCGAGCCACTCGCCGTCGACTGCTGTCGTGCACTGCATGTACTCTTTCGACGTATAGATGAGTTCGTGGTACACGACAAAGTCGGGCGTGTACCCGAGGCCAAAGAGCGCGGCGCTCGGGTGCAAGTGGCACGGCATGCCCGTGAGCATGTTGACGTACTCGCCAATGCCTTTCATCTGCGCCGAGTTGTAAAAGTAGGCCGAACAGATCGCTTTCCGCACAACGTCCCACGCGCCGTCGCACGATCGGAGCGGCACGCGCTGCTGCACCAACAAATCGCGCAGCTGCTCGCGCACTTCGCGCGCTTTGCGCAGGCCCTTTACGTGTAGAAAGTGGTCGGCGCACCACTGACTCGCAAACGCGTTCGCGCGCCACTGGTTGAAGACGTTCAGGAGCGTGAGGTGGTCGCTCTCGGGCACAAAGAACTTCTCGCGCGCCGCGTCGCTCTCGTCTTCGCGGTCCTTCGGGCGGAAGAAGACGCTCGGGACCGAGAGCATCGACACGACCGTGAGCACTTCGTCCGAGCACCCGAGCTCGGCGCTAAAGAGCAGCATCTTTGCAAGCGGCGGGTCGAGCGGAAACACGACCATCTTGCGCCCCATCGGCGTCAACGCGCCCGTGTTGTCGAGCGCGCCGAGGACCCAGAGCTGGTACATCGAGTTGTTGATGTTTGCAGCTGGCGGCGGGTCCATAAAGTCAAATGCGAGCAGGTCCTGGACGCCGAGCGACTTGAGCAGCAGCACGATCGCGCCCAAGTTTGTGCGCTGGATCTCGGGAATCTGCGCCTCGAGTAGCTCGTGCACGTACTGCCGCTCCGTGTACATGCGGTAGCTCACGCCCGGACCCGTGCGACCGGCGCGACCCGCGCGCTGGTTCGCATTCTGCTGACTGATCGGCGTGACCTGGAGCGCGTCCATGCCAATGCGTGGGTTGTACACCTTGACTTTGCAGTACCCGGCGTCGATGACGTACTTGATGCCGTCGACCGTGAGCGACGTTTCGGCAATGTTCGTCGACACGATGCACTTGCGCACGTCGGAGGCGTCAAAGATCTTGGCCTGAAGATCGGCCGGCAGCTGCGAGTACATCGGTAGCACGAGCAGCGGCGGCGCGCCGTCGACTTTGCCCATGCGCTCGGCCAATACGTAGCACGTCGCCTCGATGTCCTCTTGGCCGGTCATGAACACAAGGATGTCGCCCGGCGGGTGCGACAAGTGGATCTGGATCACTTGCTTGACCGCCGCGTCGACGTAGTCCTCGCTCGGCGCTTTTGCAAAGAACGTCTCGACGCGGAACGTCCGACCGGGGATCGTGTACATCGGGACGTTCCCAAAGAAGCGCGCAAACTTGTCGGCGTCGAGCGTTGCCGACGTCACAATCAGCTTAAAGTCACGGCGGCGCTGCACGACCTGCCGCAGGATGCCAAAGAGCACGTCCGTGTTGATCGCGCGCTCGTGCGCTTCGTCCATGATCACGCACGCGTACGAGTCGAGGTCGGCTTCACGCAGTGACTCGCGCAGCAGCACGCCTTCGGTCATGTACTTGACGACCGTCTTGTCGGACGTCACGTCCTCAAAGCGGATCGCGTAGCCGACTTCGTCGCCGAGCGCGACGCCCATCTCTTCACTCACGCGCTGCGCGACCGACATCGCAGCGACGCGCCGTGGCTGCGTGCAGCCGATCGTCCCGAACGCCGAGTAGCCCTCTTCGTGGAGGTACTGCGTGAGCTGCGTCGTCTTGCCGGACCCGGTCTCGCCGACGATCACGACGATCTGGTTCTCGCGAATGACCGTGAGGAGCTCGTCGCGGCACTGGAAGATCGGGAGGAATTGACGCTGCTGTGCGAGCGTCCGCGTGCGTGCAAACTCGCTCACGGCCTGCGACTTCTTGAGGTGCGTCGCGAACTGGCTCTCAGTCTTGTAGCTCGTGCTATCACCATCAGCTGTCGTATCGCCCTCAATCTCCTCCTCGTCCGAGTGTTCGGCGGCTTTGACGCCGATCGCGTCACCCATGCGCGAGCCGCCGAGCTCCCAGAAGCGCTTGCGCATCTTGCTGCGCTCGCGCTTGTCGCGCACGTCGCGCACGAGCGCGCTGCCTTTGCGCGCGCACACGGCCATGTCGGACGTCGGGTCTTTCACGGTCGAGACCATCTCGGTCTGCGTCGTGAACGCCACGCGGCCGTCGAGGAACGGCGGCTTCGTGTTGTGCACGAGCAGCTGCACGCGCGCGTCGAGCTCGTCGGCAATGTCCGTGTCGACGCGCTCAGTCGCAACGACGCCGCTCGTGTGCAGCCGGTTCGCTTCCCACGCCTCCTGGTCCGCGTGCAGCGCCGACGCGCGTGCAGCCATGCCCCGAAACTTGGTCTCGCCGCGCGCGCGCGTCGCCGCGAGCTTGTCCTCGAGCGCGCGGAACTTGGTCGCGTTGCCAGCGAACGCCGTCTCGGCATGGAGCTCGTACCCGCCGGCGTCGTCCGCGAGATAGAACGCGCGGTCAAACTGTTCTTCGGCCTCGTCGTCGTATTGCTTGCGCGGCGCGGCGGCGCGCTGCGATCGGTATGTCGTTCGCTCGCGGTCAGCAGGGACCCCGAGCCGGTCGTCAGTCGCGTCGCTGCCGCTACGGTCACTGCGGTTGCTGCGGTCCGCGCCTGAACGCGTCATTGGACTCGGCGTCGGGTGGTCCCAGCTGTCGCTGCGCGATGTGCTCGGTGTACGCGTTGCAGCCGACGACGGCGCGCGTGCGTCGCGACTGCACGTTGACCGCTCAGGTGACTGCGATTGCGGTTGTGACGCGACGCTGCGGAGTCGCTCGGGCTCGTCCCACTCGCTCGCGTTCAGCGCCACCGAGTGATCTG
Organism: Globisporangium echinulatum; assembly: GCA_023336405.1. Lineage (NCBI taxonomy): Eukaryota > Oomycota > Peronosporomycetes > Pythiales > Pythiaceae > Globisporangium > Globisporangium echinulatum. The sequence goes on along the minus strand of JAADWX010000745.1, from coordinate 11,514 downwards.
AGCGCGCGCTCAGTGTGCTGCGCGTGCTCGCAACAGATCGGCGGTCACTGGCTCGCGCATCGCGGCGATCGTGGCGGTTTGCATCGTCTCTGCGGTCTCTGCTGCTACTGCTGCTGCTAGAGCTGCTTGCGGGAGGACTGGCGTTGCGCTGTGGTGTAGATATACCGGCCTGCTCTTGTCGTTTCTGCTCGGCAAGACGGTCGAGTCCGAGCAGCGATACGCGCGGACGAGCGCTGCTGTTGTCATCTCGGTCGTTTCGGCGCACGTTGCCAAACAGCGCGGCTTTGCGGTCCTCACGTGTAAGTGGGGCCGCTGCTGTCGCTGCTGCTGTAGCATTTGGTGCCACCCGAGAAGGGGGTGCGCGCTCGCGGCTGCGGCTGCTTGTTCGTCGACTGCGCGAGGCTTCGCGGCTGCGACTGCGCCCACGACGGTCACGTGACGAATCGCGTCTACTGCGCGAAGACTCGCGACTTCGGCTGCGGTTGCGGCGCGCGTACGACTGTGACGTGCGGTGCTCGCGCGCCATTAGTTGCGTTGCTGTTGGCGCTTGTTGCGCCGTGTTTGTTGTGTGCACAAGTTGAGCAGATCACAAAATGCCGCTGCTGTTGTAAGGAGATATCTGGACGCTATTGTACAGAGATATGATTGCTCTTGCAGAGAGAGAGATGAAAATACTTGACTCACATTTTGACCTTTATGTCAACAAGCCGACAGCAGCAACATGGGCTCACAATGTGCTTATGCTCGTTCGTATCGCTCGCTTGTTCTCTACGGATCTCTCTCACACTTGCTCTTATATATGTGCCTGTGTGCGTCTGTGTGTGTCGTACTCACGCGGTAGAACTTTCAGTACGACAACCGCTGCTCGCGCGTCGTCGAGATCCGCGTGTATATATGCAACTGCACTACTCGCCAATCCTACGACTCGGTCGCAAACTCGCGCTTGAGCGTCCACTTGCGGCCGCGGCACTCGGCCATGTCACGCAGCAAGTTGCGGAACACGAGCTTGTCTTTCGGTGCAATCACGGCTGCAAACGTATCGAGGAGGTGCTCAGTCGTGACACCGTCGCGCCGCTGTGGGTCGGTTGCTGACGGTGTGAGGAACGCGTGCAGCTGCCGCGTCATCTCGTCGACTGTCATGAAGCCGTTCTTCAGACTCGGACCAGTCGACGACGACAATGTTGACGTTGACGCGACGCCGCTCTTGCGTCGCTGGATCTTTGCGAGCATGTCGCGTGACGACAGCGTTCGTTGCGTGAACGGGTTATTGCTATTGCGACTGCTGCTGCTTGTTGCTGCTGCTGCACTGCGACTCGTTCGGCCGCTAGCCGTACTGCCAGCAGCAGCAGCCCCAGCGCCGCGACTACCACCACGACCTCGACCGCTACTCAGTAGACTCGCGGACGTTGCTGCAGCATGCGGCTCGTGACCGCGCGCGACGCGATTCCCAAAGCGCCCGACGCGCTGCGACGGGTCGCCTGCCGTGCCGCTGCGACCGGTCCACGTCGGTGTGAATCGACTCTCGCGCTGCTGCCGCACGAGCGCACACGACGCGCGCAGTGCACTCAACGCGGACTTTGCGATCTTGCTCGCTTCGATCTCGACGAGCTCGGCCTCTTGGTTCTGCACGCCGTCGCACTCGACTGCGTCGTGGTTGAACACGCCGCGGATGCCGTCGCCGTCAAAGAGCTGCTTGAGGATCGCGTCGTTGTCGCCTGCGTCCTTTGGGTCCATCGCGTTGCCGTCGTCGTCTTTGGTAGCATTGTCATTACCGTCATTTCTCTCATTTACATCCGCACTACCAGTTGCAGCTACTGTCGCAGCAGCGAGTGCTGGAGCCTCGACGTTCCCGCCAACAAACAGGTCGGTCGTCTCGAGCGCAGCGTCACCACCACTACTGCTACTGCCATTGCGCGTGTCGGCGCCGAGCACAAAGAGGTCGCGCAGCGAGTGCTTGTTGAAGCACCGCTTGCGCTTTGCGTCGTGCAGCACTTTACTTGTGAGGTACTGCTTGAAGATCTGGCGATGGTAGATCTTCTCTTCGATCGTCCCGGTCGTAATGAGCCGGTAGATCGTGACTTGCTTCGTCTGGCCGAGGCGCCACGACCGCTCGCGCGCCTGCAAGTCTGTCGACGGGTTCCAATCCGGGTCAAACACGACGACGCGGTCCGCGCCCGTGAGGTTCACGCCAATGCCACCAGCGCGCGTCGTGAGCAAAAAGATGAAGATTGGGCTGTCGGGCGCGTTGAACGCGTCGAGCAGTGCTTGGCGCTCCTTGACGCTCGTCGTGCCGTCGAGGCGGCAGAAGCAGTAGCCGCGCTGCGCCATGAAGCTCTCGAGGATGTCAAGCATCTTGCGCGTCTGCGTGAACAGCAGCACGCGGTGACCCTGCTGCTGCCAGAGCGTCAGGATCTGCGCAAGCACGACCATCTTGCCGCTGCGTGATGCTGCACCGTACGCGTCGTCCGCTTCACTACCAACATCGTCATCGTCTATGTCGGTAGCAGCAGCAGCGCGTAGTGCCTGTGCCGCGTCACCCGGTGCGCCGACTGTACTCAGCAGGTCGGGGTGGTTGCAGATGTGCCGCAGCATCGCAATCGCGCGGAACGGCCGCACGTCGCGTTGAAGCACTGCTGCAACTTCAGCCGATGCGAGGTACGTCGCGTACGCGCGGCGCTGCGCTGCTGTAAGGCTGCAAAACAGAATCTGCTCCATCTTGGCCGGGAGCTGCGTCACGTGCTGGACCTCGCGCTTTGTACGGCGCAACAAGTACGGTGTAATGACATCTTTGAGCACGACTGCGCACTTGTACGCCATGAGCACTTGCATCGTCGACGCGTTCGCGTACCCGCCGGTGCGGATCGGCAGGACGAACTCGTCGTCGAACGTCGGGAGCGTCCCGAGCTTGCCGGGGTAGACAAAGTCAAAGAGCGACCAGAGCTCGCGCAAGCGGTTCTGAATCGGCGTGCCCGTGAGCACGATGCGATGGACAGTCCGGAACTGCTTGCACACAAGCGTGATCTCGGCGTCCGGGTTCCGGATCCGATGGCCTTCGTCGAGCACGACGTAGTCCCAGTCGACGTCCATGAAGAGCTCCTGGTACTGTCGCACGTTCTCGTACGTCGTGACGACGACGCCGCCGTCTGTCGAACTGCTACTATCGTCACCATCGTGAAAGCGCACGACTTCGCGGATGAGTTCACTGTACGACCGCGCAGCGTGCGTGACACCCGAGCCCGAAGCATGGAGCAGCATGACACGCAGTGGCGGGTACCACTTGTGGAACTCGCGCACCCACTGGAGCAGCACGGACGCCGGACAGAGCAGCAAGACCGTGCGTACGCGCCGCGCGTGGTGGAGCGCGCCGAGGAACGCAGCGATCTGCACGGTCTTACCAAGGCCCATCTCGTCGCCAAGGATGCCGCCAGTGTTGCGCGCGTGCAAGTGGTGGAGCCACTCGAGGCACTCGCGCTGGTGCGGGAACAGCTGCGCATACATGTACGTCGGGACAGTCAGTCCCGAGTCGGTCTGCGTCACGTCGTGTGGCGTAAAGCTCGTGAGCGCGTCGGCGTCAGCATCGGGGTCAGCGTCATCGTCTGCCGATGAGTCGATCGCTTCGACGTCTTCGTCGTCGTGATAGTCGTCGTCATCGAGGTCGTCGGACTCGCGCTTGGACTCGTTCGCGTCTGTGCGCAGCTGTCGCTGCTCGACTGCGCGCGGGCGATTGTAGAACGTCGCAGTGCCATCACGCATGCTGCGTGCGACCTCGCGCTCAAAGTCTGCGAGGCGTGTCGCAAACGTCTGCGCGCAGCCGTCGTCGACCCAGCTCTTGGTGTCGCGTTTGAGCTTCTTCGAGCCTGTGACCTTACCGCCACCACTGCCGCGAGCCGGTGACACTGTGCGCAGTGGTGAAGGCGTAGCACCAGCGTCACTATCGCTGCTACTGATGCTCTCGCCATCGAGTCTGAGCTCATCGTTGTCGTTGTCTGCGCTGCTCATGAGTGCTCGTCGTTTGCGCTCGTGTTTGGATGGCAGGTGCTTCTCGCTATTGCTATTGGTGCTTTGTACGCCGCTGCTCTGGCGCAGTCGTTTGCGAGGCTTCTTGGCACGCGACTTGGCGTGCGACTTGCCAGGTACGTAGTCCGAGTCGCCCGAGTCGGCGTCGCTCTCGACTGCGCTGTCGTCGTCCATTGCGAGCGATGCGAGCGCTGCAAATGTGGTCGGCGACGGTGGCGGCGTGGTCGCTTGCTGCACGATCTCCTCCGTCGCGGCGACTGGCGACGCACTCATCTCGCAGGCTGCTGCTATAGTAGCGTGTATGTGTGTATGTGTATGTGTGCTTGGATGCGCACGTCTGCGAGTGGCGCACACAGACAGGATGCTGCAGCACAGACTGTCAATCGACGATGCGATTCCCGCACTATTTGTATCGACCTACATCGAAACGCGCGAAATACGACCTAATAGTTACATTTTGCGTTTTAAGCTAAAATATGAAGTTAAAAGCCATCAAAGATCACACACAGTCGATGTGGTTCCTTCTCACATCCATCACAACTGCAAGCTCGATCTGCCGTCGCCATCATCTCGTCTCACGACGTACCATGAGCTCCGATGCATCCCCTTCGATCCAGTGGCGCGACGACAAGCGCGAGACGCTCGCACACGGCGTCGATGCGCTCAACGGCTTCTTGCGTCAAGCGAAGCGCGAGCTGCGCGCACTCGTCGACGCCGCATCTTCCACTGCCAAAACCTCGACGTCACCGCACACGGTCGTGCACGTCGTGATCGGCAACGAAGCGGCCGATGCCGACTCGATCGTGAGCTCGCTCGTGTACGCGCACTTCAAGCACACGCACCGCACGTCGACGCACGTGATCATCCCAGTGCTGCCGATCCCGCGCGACAAGCTCATGCTGCGCTGCGACGTGTCGGCGCTCTTTGCCGAGCTGCACGTCGACCTCGATGCGCTCACGTTCGTAAACGAGTTCCCATGGCAACACGCAGCGTTCCGTGCAGGCTCTAAAGCAAAGCTTCAGCTAACGCTGCTCGACCACAATGCGCTGAGCACCAAGTACATGACAGCAGGAGCAGCAGACGAAGCGCAACGTCGCGAGATCGGCGACGTCGTCGAGATTTTGGACCACCACATGGACTTGGGCAAGCACGCAGCTGCGCCAGTGCGCGAGATCGCGTTTGCCGATGGCCAGGCGCTCGTTGCGTCGAACTGTACGCTTGTGGCCGAAAAAGTGCTTGCAAGTTGCAGTGACCATCACTCTGCCATTTTTACACTCCACGCAACGTTGCTGCTTGCCGTCATGGCGCTCGACAGCGTCAATTTTGCGCCGAGCGCGAAAAAAGTGACCGCACGCGACGTTGAAGTCGCAGCTGCGCTTGCACCATTTGCGTGCGCACCAGCAAACTCGCTCTTTGCGTGGCTCGAGGCCGAGAAGTTTAGCGCTGCGCACTGGCGCGCATTCACAGTCCGCAATTGCCTCGAGGTCGACTACAAGGAGTTTGAAGTCCCGAATGGCGACCGCAAAGGCATGTTTGGCGTCAGCGCGATCCTCATCGACATCGACGCGTTTGCTGCGAAAGCCGCGACAGGCGACGCACTCGTCGATGAGCTCGAGGCGTTTGCGCGCACCAACAAGCTCGCCTTTTTGCTTATCATGACAATGAAAGTTGCGGAAGACGGCACGCGCAGTCGGCAGCTGCTGTTCTTCACGCCGAGCGAAAGCGATGCAGCGCTTGTGACGCAGTGCATTGCGTTCGTGCGCGACGACGACAAAACGCTTGCGCTCGAGCCGCTCGCATCGCCGCACAACGACAAGCGGCTCCAGGCGTTTGCGCAGCACAACGTTGGCGCGTCACGCAAGCAGGTCGTGCCACTGCTGCAGCGCGCACTGAAGAAGGACTGACGTAACACAGCGTATAGCAGATGGACGGACGCAGCACGCAACATGCGCATAAGGGCGTGTTGGTGCAAGCGACAGGAAGATTAGTGGTTGAAATGCTATTGCTGCTACTTGCAGTCACATGATGGCGCACTTGGCCTTGTGCTCGCGCCGCGGCTGGTACTTCTCTAAATACTTGAGCTGCCGGAGGTTGATCGCGCCGCGTCGAAACTTGCGAATGTGCTCGACTGCGTTGATCGGGTCGACCCCAAACTCGATGAGCGCAATGGCTACGAGCACTGGCGCACTGTGTGGATGCGACATGTGACAGAGAGACGGCCAGCAGTTAGCGACCGGTGATACTCCGTACTTTCTATTAGATACACAAACAGACATACCGTCCGAGTCCCGCGACGCAGTGCACGGCGATCGACTTGTTCGTCTTGGCGTCGATCCGGTTGTCCTTGAAGCAGTCGGAGACGAGGTCGAGCCACTTGTCGAGGATCGCGCCGTCCGGTGGCTCGCCGTCTGGGAACTCGAGCTCGTGCACCGTGATGCCGGCCGCTTCGACCGACTCGCGGCGGTACGTCACCTCGCACGCGCGCACGAGGTCCGTGACATTGTGCCGCTTGAGCTCTTTTAGGTACAGATGGAGGTTGCTGTCGTTCGGCGCGTCCATGATCACGAACGACAGGTGCTCCCACTGCACGAGCGTCGGCTTGTTCGTCGGCGCAATCATGCTGGCGATATGGCAGTAGCAGGTGGCTGCTTGCGGTCTCTCTCTCTTCTATATCTTGTGTCTTCACTCACTCGATCTCTCGGTCACTCGTGCGGGTTGGTTGTACGTACGTACGACGTAGCAGCAGGCAGCTGCGGACAGATGGACGATTGGGGGCTGGACGGACGGACGGACGCTCTCGCTGCTGCTAGTCGCTCGACTAGTACTCGCGGGGGCCTCCTCTCGTGTGAATTGCAGTCGGAACGAAGCTTATCCCATCCGTTGCCCTTCTGCGCGGCGTCCGGCGTGACCTGGTCCCGTTATGGTGGATGGAGGAGAATGCGCGTGCAAGCGACAAGTATCGGCGGCGTCGACCGACTGAAGCTCGCGGTGTTCGTGACGAATGCTGTTGTTGTTGTTGCAGACGGAACGTCGTTCGTTGTCGACGAGAGGCGAGTGCAAGGTGTCGCAGTGGGCGCGGCCTTGGGTTGCTGTTGTTCCTGCTGCTTCACGGCGTGTGTGAGCTTGGTCTGCGTGTCTGTGACGGCGACAACGCAAGTGAGCGATGTTGCTGCTGCTAGACGGACGTGAGTGGGTGTGTGGGAGCAGAGAGCGAGAGACGCTGCTGGATATAGGCGGACAAGAGGACCGATATAGACGCTTGTTTCCTTGCTGGTCGCTTCTTCGAGTGTGTGCGCTTTTTTGCCTTGCACAACAAAAGCGAGTGAAGGGAGAACAACAGTAGCAGCAGCAGCAGCAGCTGGTGGCTGGCACAAAACCGCCAAAATATTCGTAAAATTTAGAATTGCAAACAAGAAGAAAACCCGTTTTTCGATTCGCTAGAAATTGATCGCTTCGAAGTACTGTGCAATGAGACAAAAGGTCGAATGCAAATGTCGTCCCTCCTCGTGGGTTGATTGTGAACAAACGCCAAGCTGAAAATATCAAGAAAGACGGTCCAAACGTTGTTCTGACTGGCGCTTTTTCATGTGGTCGTTTGGTATTGTTGCTCTATGCTGCTGCTGGTGCGTTCGGTTGACCGCGTTTGATAACAAGTGTCTTCTTCGTTGTGAGCGTGCGTGCGTTGTCCTCGTCGAGCGTGTGTGAGTACCAACAAGCGAACGCAACTGGTGCTGCGTGTGCTCACAAAGATTGCAATGCTCGAGATGCGAAGCGCCATGTGGAAGTTGTGAAAGTTGTACCACCATCATACGCCCCGCAAAAAAGAAGGCAATGCAACGCTCAGAATGTCAACGTGTCGCGCTTCACACACATGGCATGCAAGTGATATCGCGCACCTGCACTGCGACAACATTTCGTGCGCGCAGATCGTGCGCCAAGTGCGCGCATTGAGCACGTTGTGTAGTAACCTTGCAGCAGATTGTTTTTGCACGCAGTCTATTTTTTGCGGTACTCAATCGACGAATAATTTGACGAAATCGCAAATTAGGATCAAGCGTACAATATATTTGGTTCCAAGCAACAATATGTTAAGCTAGCACAGTATTGTTAAGTTGATCCACGTGGTCCACATTGAATGCAAACGCGCTGAATGCGAATATCTGCGGGTTCAACGAACGTCAGTCAGTCCACGTCCTTTGGGGTGTCTCTCTTGACCACCACGGCAACCACATTCAACGCTGAGTGCGCCGACCCGATCCACTGCTGCCGACTGCCGACGCTGTACACGAACTCTCATTTGCCATTTTGCTGCGGCGACGGCAACGCGCGACAGACCACGCTTCCGTCTCTTCCACACACATTCACATTCACATTCACATCCAACCTCCACGTCATGTGCTCAACCACCGCGATCGCCACGCCTGCACAGCCAACGACAACACGCACGACCGCGTACAAAGCGAATGTCGTACACTCCAAAGCACTTGACGAGCTCGAGATCTTGCAGCCTGGACTCGTGGGCGTCGACGCGAACGGCACGATCACATTCGTGCACGACCTCAATGACGCAGCTGCTGCTGTGCCGCACTACGACGAGCTCGTGGATCTCGGCGACAAGCTGCTGATACCAGGGTTTGTTGACGGCCACGCGCACGCGCCGCAGCACGCGTTCGTTGGCGTCGGCATGCACTTGCCGCTGCTCGAGTGGCTCGAGACGTACACGTTCCCGTACGAAGCCAAGTTTGCGTGTCCCAAGTACGCACAGCGCGTGTATGCGACCGCCGTGCAGCGCCATCTCTTTAGCGGCACGACGACGTGCTCGTACTTTGCAACCGTCCACCTTGAGGCCTGTAAAGTGCTCGTTGACACGATCGCAGAGCTCGGACAGCGCGGACACATTGGGAAAGTCAACATGGACCGCAACTGCTCGGACGCGCTGCGCGAGGACACGCATACGTCGATCGCGCACACGCGCGAGTTCGTCGCGTACGTCCAGCGCAAGGCGAACCCGCTGCTCACGCCCGTGATCACGCCGCGCTTCGTGCCGAGCACGTCGTCGGAACTCATGACCGCGCTCGGCGAGATCTCGCGTGCTTTCGACCCGAAGCTCCCGGTGCAGTCGCACCTCGCTGAGAACCGCGCCGAGGTCGACTGGGTCCAGAGTCTCCACCCCAAATGTGCGAGCTACACGGACGTGTACGATGCCCACGGTCTGCTGCACGACCGGTCGTACATGGCGCACTGCATCTGGTGCAGCCCGAGCGAGCGAACAACACTACAAGCGCGTCAGAGCGCGGTCATCCACTGCCCAAACTCGAACTTTTCGCTCAGCAGCGGCGCGCTCAACGTCCGGCGGCTGCTGCGCGAGGGCGTCAAGGTCGGGCTCGGCACGGACGTCTCGGGTGGCTACGCACCGTCGATGCTCGATGCGATCCGACAAGCCGTCATTGCGTCCAAGATGGTTGCAATCGGTCTCAGCAGCGCGCGCGAGGATGGCGACGACAACGAAAGCTACGACGCTTTGACGTTTGGCGAGGCGTTCCACCTCGCAACAGTCGGCGGCGCGGAAGCGATTGGTCTCGGCGACACGGTCGGGAACTTTGTCGTTGGCAAAGAGTTTGACGCGCTCGTTGTCGCGCCGTTTGCAGCTGGCGGCCCGATCGACCGGCCGATTGACGTTGCGGATGCAGCCGACGTGCTGCAGTCGTTCCAGCGCTTCCTCTTTCTCGGCGACGACCGCAACATTGAGACGATCTTTGTGCGCGGCAAGCAGGTCAAGCGGCCAGCATAATAGTAGCAGTAGTAGGCGTAGTAGTCGCAGAGGACGCCACAGTGAGTCGAGGAGAGCCAGATAGCAGTGCGTGCGTGCGTGTGGTTGAAGTGACCTTCATTCCTAAACGTCAAGTGCAACCTCGAGTGCGGACTCGCACTCGACTGCGCTCACCTGGCTATATGGTTCAATAGATGACGTACACAACACAACCACAGTGCATGACGCATACGCGAGTGATCGATCGGGTTACATACTTAGCTGCAGCGTGCGGTTACACACAGAAGGGCTACTGAGGCGAGCGCAGCTGTGTCTATGAGGTCGCTGCCTACTTCTTACTCGAGCTTGCCGAGGATGTCCTCGTCGCGGAAGAGGTGGAACTCGTCGGCGCCAAACTTGACGAGGCTGCCGCCGTACTCGGGGAGCAGGACCTTGTCACCCACGGCGCTCTGCACTGGGATCAGCTTGCCCTCGAGCGTGCGCGCGCCTGGACCAACAGCGACGACCTCGCCCTCGTTCTGCTTCTGCTGGTCCGCGTCCGGGAGGTAGATGCCGCTGGCAGTCTATCGGTGTGTGCGCAGACAGAGTAGCAAGCAAGCGAGCGTGTATGCATATGAGTCACTGCGTGTACATGAGCAGCAGTCTACAATGTGTATATGCACTATGGTTGCGCGACGTACCTTGGTGGCCGCCTCAATGCGCTTCACGAGCACGCGGTTGCCGAACGGAATGAGCTTGCGGAGCGACGAGACCTGGTGCAACAAGTACAAAGCAGTTGCTGTTAGTGCGTGGAAACAAATGCGCGTACAGATGCGTGCAGATGGCGCTCGCTGCAGCAGACGCAAGTCCACACATGCTCGCATGCACACGCACCATGGTGATGCAGCGGTTGGTGAAGCTGGAGAGGCTAGTCGGTTGTTGTTGCTTCTGTGGTGAAGTCCAAAACTGTGGGAGTTCGGGAGAGCCACAGATCGACTTTGTAATTGCTACTTCACATCGTGTCGTGCTACTTCAACACTCGCCGATGATTCGAGAATTTTGCGTCCAATCTTCATTCACGTCGATTTTGGTGACGCAATTGCGATCTGCTAGCACTGCAGATTATATGCCGTGCAGGCGCGCATGCATGTGCGTACCAAGTACATCACGACGCCATTGAACTTGTCCATATTAGTTGGCCTTTGCAGTCACCATGTACATGTCGACCTGAGGCTGGAGGTTCGAGTTGGACGCGACCGTCACGATGTCCATTTCGACTGCGGGCTGAAGGTTCGAGTTGGTCCAATTGAAACTGCGTCTCAGTACTCTGATCTACCTCAACTTTCGCTCGTCTACATCAATGCACATGCATCGTGTTCGCAGCTAAGGTCAAATACGTCCTTCAACACCTCCACTGGACACCTTTAAGCAAACTTAAGGCTCTATGCTGATCTCATCGTGTGCACCCGAGCCAGGCTTCAATATCTGGGTCGCACGCATGCCCGACCTTGCGCTCGATCTGGAGGCGTCGGAGCTTCGTCTTGTACGGATCGATCGTGCACGAGAGTGTCTGCATACGGCTGTGGAAGCAGATACCTGTGGCGTTCGTGCCGTCCGGGAGCACGAGCCAGCACTCGCGGTATAGCACGCCATCGCACATTTCGATCGTCTCTTGCGTCGGGACGTCGGACACGAGCGACGTCTTTGACGTTGGCCGCTGACACACGTCGCTAGAGTACGTAGCAAAG
>JAADWX010000744.1:0-15095 GCA_023336405.1 Globisporangium echinulatum | reverse complement strand
GATGTCTCCAAGTGCCCGTTCGAGATGTGTCGCGTTGCTGGCCCATTTGGCTACCGTAGTTGCTGCCATGGTCAGCAAGGCGCACCGCATCAGCGGCAGACCGATACCTCCGTCCTTCACAGGAAGCTCAGCTTGAAACTGATTGAGCCAAGCCTTGTTCTTGCGGCCGCGTCGTGACCCCCACACGAAGCATGACGTGAACGCCTGAATGTCGTCGGTTGTCTTGCCGTCGGGCCACGAGTGTCGGGCGATGAACATCACCTTTGGAACAATAACCGCGCGAGCAATCTCGGCTCGCTGCGTAACCGAGTGCGTCTTATCGAACGCAAGCCGTAGTCTGGTCCGCATTGCCGCAACGCACCCGCTCCAGTTGGCATTCGTTGTCTCGCCTGCCCCAACCTGGATGCCCAGGTAGCGACAGGTCTCGGTGGCTCCGAGCACCTTCATGCCCGCGCATACCGTTGGTTGTGTTATCGCGACGTGTCCGAGCGGCAACACTACAGATTTGTTGACGTTGATACGGAGTCCGGACACGTCTCCAAAACGCTTGAGCACGTGTACCGCTGCTGTTGCCTGGCGTCGTGATCGCAGGTAGAGTGCTGTGTCATCAGCGCATCCGCTTATTCGGACCTCTACTGTGCCGGAGTCTGTCTCGAATGGTATACCTGACAGTGCCGCGTCGTTCTCAGCTCGCCGGTACAGCTCGTCCGAAGCTGTCGAACGACAAAGCTGCGGCCCCACACGTGAAGGCCGGACCCCAGTCCTTGATACAGCTCAGTGCCAGCAAACATACGAATGTTGAGCTTACTCTGTGTGGCGCCGGGAACGCGTTGCAGCGGAAGTGGGGAGTCTTTTGTCGGACCCTGAGAAGCGCGAGCGAACTCGATGGAAGGCGGAGCAGATAGCACTGGGTTCGAGGAGTTCGATCCGCGTTGGCCGAATATGCCTCGGGGAGGCGACACGGACACGCATCTTGGGATTCGGTCCTGCTCCTAATTCTTGACCGAGCGCAGAGTCAAAACGGCAAGACTCGATCGCACCACGCATGCGTTCTTCGTCGCGCAGCAGCGCTTTGATCTCGTTGTCGATGTCGGCTCCTGTCGCACGTTCTTCTTGGCCTTTTGCGGCTCCAATATGGCCGTCGTGAGCGATCACCATCGCCCGCCGGATCTTACAGCTTGTACAGGAAGGCGCCGCAGCTTCTTGATACTTACATAGCTTCTTCACCAAGTACGACTTGCAGATGTGGAGAACATCTGAAGTCGGAGGCAAAGCACGGCCAGATGAGTCAGTACCGGCTCTGGTGCTCTTGGCTTGCCTCTCGAGTTACCCGCCTTCACACACCAACGCTCGTCACTCCCACAACTCAGCACACCTGCCGCGCGACCAGGCGGCCCTCGTATGCTACCGTACCGTCCTCGGAATGACAAACCAACGCGCCGCATACCATCACAGTGGGCACCTGGCTGTCGGGCGTCCACCGTCCCTCACGACTACATCTAGTATTACAGAGACGCCACGTAATCGGCACACTACACTCACTCACACACCAATGCACGTACGTCCCTGGAGCTCTTGCTCTATTCACCTCTGTTCTACGATGCAAATCATGAACTGTCGCTATTTCTCTCCTGCGATCTTATGTGGTTCACCGAGGATGGTTCGGTCTCACTTGCCTACTACCTCCTCCTACCGCACCCATGCCTTCTACACTTCCCGCGCAGCTGCGCACATCCGAATAGAAATACTATGACCTAGACATCACCTCTCCTTAGTTCACTGTACCCCAGAGGCACTCTGATCCCTGTCATGCAGTGCCGCTTGGCAGCTCTCGCAATGCTACTTGTATTATCGCGTTTCTTACTGGTTAATTGGAACTGCTCGAACTTCTGTCCGTGATTTGTTTAAGGAGGCGAAGATAGATGCACGCGAGTTCCACATTGATGTCAGTGTCGCTCGTCGAAGCCATCATCGTTTGCGTTGTAGCATAGTTTACTGTTTGATATGCACCAGATCACTTTGTGCGCAGTCGGCGGTACTCGTTGTTGATGTACTCGTGGCAGCAGCAGCAGTACGCCCTGACTGCGAGCGGCTGCTTGTCTTTGGTTATCACTGCGTGAACTTCAATATAGCGACTACACACCATTCACAGCAGACTGTCCGTCCGTCCCAGCATGAGTGCCAGCACGAGGTGATGGCAATGTCGATTGTGCAGCATAGTGATAGAGCAATCACGGCCGCAACTGACGGAGCTATTTCTAGTGTGTCGCCTTGAAATTTCACGCAGACACGACTGCTTGTCGCCTTGGAGCGCGTGCAAGTCGATCGAACGCGCGAGCTAGTGTGCTGTCTAGCGCAAGCTGTGTGAGCTGTCTAGCGTGTGTGTGCCTCCATAGGTGCTTTTCCATTGCCGTGAACCTGCAGCAGCAAATCATGGACGATCAAAGCAGCAATGGCATCAGCAGCAATGGCAACGGCGGCACTGCTGCCAAGGACAAGGAGACGGTCAAGGTCGTCGTGCGATGTCGACCGCTGTTCGGGAAGGAGATCGTCGAAGGTCGGAAGCCGATTGTGACGATCGACACGCAGACGTCGGTCGTGGCGATCAAGTGCCCCGAGAACGACCAGATCAAGCCGTTTACGTTCGACTCGGTGTACGACGAGACGACGTCGCAGCGGCAGTTCTACGACGAGTCGGCGTACCCGCTCGTCGAGAGCATCTTTGACGGATACAACGGCACAATCTTTGCGTACGGCCAGACGGGCTGCGGCAAGACGCACACGATGCAGGGCAAGGACAGCCCGCCGGAGCTCCGCGGCGTCATTCCGCTGTCGTTCGACCACATCTTTGAGAGCATTCGCGCCGACCCGTCGCGCGAGTACATGGTGCGCGCGTCGTACCTCGAGATCTACAACGAAGACATTCGCGACTTGCTGAGTGATGACGCCAAGAAGAAGCTTGAGCTCAAGGAGAGTGCCGACGGTTCGGTCTACGTCAAAGACCTGACCGAAGTCGTCGTGAATGACGTCGACTCGATCAACAGGTGCCGTCCCAGTCAATCATCGCTTACTTGCTTGCGTGCGTTCAGTCGATGTCAAGTGGACGCGCATGATAGTTGGCTGACGCTGTCCGCGTGCTGTTCGATCACCATCGACAGAGTCATGAGTCGAGGCTTCAAGAACCGCACAGTTGGCGCTACGCTCATGGTATGTGGCGTGGTGGTCGCACCAAGCGAGTCTATCGTAAGCAACACTGGACAATGCAGTTGCTAATTTGTACTCGCTCCAACCGCTTGATCTTACTGCTTGCTTCTAACGCTAGAACGAAGGCTCGTCACGGTCGCACTCGATCTTCACGGTCGTGGTCGAGACGAGTCAGAAGATCGACGGACGCGAGCACTTCAAAGCCGGCAAGGTGCGTTGTGTCGTCGCATCATCGGTCACTGCGACGGACTGCTGATGCAAATGCACGATCGTTGTCAGTGGTGCTTACAGCAGTGTCGTCTCTTTCTGTGAATATACAAAGCTCAACCTCGTGGATCTCGCCGGCAGCGAGCGGCAGAGCAAGACTGGTGCGACTGGGAACCGACTCAAGGTGCGCACCGCAGATATCGGCGTCCAGTGCTGCAGTGCGACACGCTCGCACCACTCGTCCATACATCATCACTGACCTCTTGCGTTCACTCGCCCACTACTCACTGCTGCTACGTCTCGTCTAGGAAGGATGTAAGATCAACCTGTCGCTCTCGGCGCTCGGGAACGTCATCTCGGCGCTCGTGGACGGCAAGGGCAAGCACATTCCGTATCGCGACTCGAAGCTCACGCGGCTGTTGCAAGACAGTCTTGGGGGCAACACGAAGACGCTGATGGTCGCGGCCGTGAGCCCGGCCGACTACAACTACGACGAGACGCTCTCGACGCTCCGGTACGCGAATCGCGCCAAGAACATCAAGAACAAACCAATCGTGAACGAAGACCCGAAAGACGCCAAGCTGCGCGAGTACAAGGACGAAATCGAGCGTCTCAAGAAGCTCCTCGAGTCGCAGTCGAGGGGCAGTGCGCTCGGTAGTGCGAGTGGCATGTCGACACCGCGTGATGACAGTGATGCGACACCGATACTGTCACGCAGTGCACTCAGTTCAGCCGAGAGTGCGAGTCGCAATGAGGTTGCGAGTGCGCAGCTCGTGGAGCAAGCGCTTGCAAAAGAGCGCGAAGAGATCGCGAAGTACCAGCGCGAAGCGGCCGAGATGCTCCGGCGCGCCAAGCAGATGATGGACGACGCGCGTGCGCTGCAAGACGCACAGCAGCAGCAGTCGACACACGAGCGAGTAGCAGACGCGAATGTGCTGTCGCCTCGTGCATCGACAGTGTTGTCGGATGACGCTGCTGGTGGCGCTAATGCAGCAGCAGCGCTGGTCGAATCGCCTCGAACTACGAGTCGTGATGCTGAGTCAGCGATGCTGATGGACACCGTCGCCACGACAGCAAGCAGCAGCAGTGACTCGTCTGCGTTCAGCATAGCTCCAGCGCCTCTCAAGACGATGTCGATGGCCGATGTGACCGCAGAGGAATCGCCGGTAGCTGCTGCGAGTTCCAGTGTCGTTGCTGTTGCTGGAGCTGCGGCACTGGGTAGTTTGCCGCCACTCAAGACGCCACGCACCAAGCAATTGTCTCGCCCAGACGTGCTTGCAGAGCTACCGCCAGAGAAGCGCGAGCTGTTGATGCGGCAGGACAGCAAAAGCAGCAATGCCGAAGCCGCTGTGCTCGGGAGCGACGCGCAGAGCGTGGTTGCACCAGTGCTATCTGTTGCTCTACTCAACGTACCACTCGTAGCTCCAGCGACTACAGCTTCAGCACCACCGACAGCAACACTGCCGATCGTGGCAGCAGCGCCAGCGCCACGGCCGAGCAGCGTCAGAGCCAGCGACGAGGCGATTGCGCAGGCCATGCTTGAGGCCGCGCGCATCGACGCGCAGGCAAAAGAGATGATGGCCCGCGCCGAGCAGCTCATGCGCGACGCCGCCGAGCGCGAGTTGGCAGCTGCAGCAGCCGCTGCCACAGCTGCAGTCGTGACCGAGGTTGTCGTTGTCAAAGAAGTCATCCCCGACGCGCACGTCAAGGCACAGGCGCAGCTCGAGCAGTTCAACGAGGCGATCCGCGACCAGCGTGACCGCATGGGCGAGGCGCTCGAGCGCACGCAGCAGGCCATGGAGGCGTCCGTGCTTGAGAAGCACGCGCTGCACAGCAAACTCCGCAAGATCGAGAGCCAGATCCTCGGCGGGTCGTCAAGTCGCGACGCCGTCGGCGTTGGTGTCGGTACCAACGCAGCGGTCGACTCGGAAGTCGCGCTGCTGCAGCAGCAGGTCGCGTACCGTCGCGCGCAGATCAAGCTCAAAGCGACTGCGAAGCGTGAGGCGCAGAGCTCAGCTGCACGCCGCGCGCTCGCGCTCGAGAAGCAGCAGGTCGAAGAAGAGCTCAAGACTGCGCAAGAGGCTGCCCACGCACGCGTTGCTGCCGCGAAGAGGCACGCGAGTAAGTCGCGCGCCAAGCTCGAGGCTGCGCGACTCGAGATCGCAGACCTCGCAAGCGAGTTTGAGCGCGAGCGCGAGTCGTTGCTTGATACGATTCGTGAACAAACGAAAGAGACAAAGCTGCTCGAGCAGCTCGTCGAGCTCTTTCTACCGCAGCCCGAGCTCGTCAAAGTCTGGGAGCGCGCGACGTGGAGCGACGAGCGCGAGGAGTGGACGCTCCCGAAGCTTCGACCGCGCAGCGACTTTCAGAAGCTCAAGCTCCCGGCTCTGCAGCTCGGTAGTAGCAATGCGAGTGGTGCTACTGGAAGTGAATCAGGCGGTGCTGAAGTCATCTCGGACGACGACTGCGGTCCAGGCGGCGGTGGTGGAACTGCGCTGGCCAATGGCGGCGGCGCGACCACTCGCGCGTCGTGCTCGTCTGCGAGCTCGGCGAAACGGCGCAAACCGAGCCTCAAGGACACACCGGCGCACTGCAGTAGCAATGGGAGTAGCAATGGCACTGTCATGATGCCGGCCAAGCCGTCGAGCAGCAATGACGCTAGTATGTTTACAATGCGCAGTGGCGACAGCGATAGCAATGCGCAGTCGTTGTCGTTCCTGCCATTGCACAGCAACGGAGCGACTGCGCTGTCGATCGCGTCGCACCACGCGCCGCCGATGCACTCGAGTCGTCCCGAGCACGGCCGCTTGCCGAGCGCACTGCGGTCGAGTCGGTACGAATCGCCACTACCGCTAACGGACGAGTCGACAACAGAGAGTAGCGCGCACCGGGCGTCGAGCAAGAAGGCATCGTCGTCGACGACGGTAGCTGCTGGCGTTGGCAGCAACGTCGGCAGTGCAGGTGCGCACAGACCGAGCAAAGAGCGTCATGGCGTGCCGCCGCTGCTGCCGTCGACAAACAACGAAGCGCGGTCGCCGCCAATGAACGCGAGCGAGCGGTTCTTCCCACCGTCCGAGCACGACCTGCTCGCGCCGCTTGCGAGCGAGTACGAGCCGCGCGATCGTTTGCAGTCGCGCAAGGGCTCGCGGCAGGGCTCGCGCGGCAACGGGACTGCAGGTAGCAGCAGCGGGCAGAGTAGCGTGAATGAGTTTGACTTCCCGCCGCCAACTGATCGAACGAGTCGCGGACCGCCGTCGAGCAGGACGAGTAGTCGGCACAGCACCAGTAGCAATGGCGCGAGTGGAGACAGTGGGTCGCGGCGCCATCATCGCGAGCGACACGACAGCGCGCTCGGAAGCGATCGACTCGTGAGCACACCAGACGCGTCCGAGAGCGAGAGCGCAATGGACACGGCAGCGACAGCGGTGTCCAAGAAGTCAAAGACGTCGTCAACTGGATCGTCCGGTAGCAGTAGCAAACACAAGAAGCGGCGCGACAAGAAGGAACGACACACAGCAGCGCGTGACGACGATGCTGACGAGTCAGATTTGCACTTTGCTAACGCAGCAACAGCGCAGTCGCCCGAGGATGTCGAGTAGGAGTAGTAGTTCGAGCTCGCGACATCTACACTCTGACAATATGACAGGCAGGCGTGACAGTGTCTGTAGGTGTGTATGCGTATGCTTGCTTTTAGCGACTTTGAAGTTGTCAAAGCTAATATTTGCATTTCCGCTTTCTTTATTTTTAGGTTTTGTTTTGGCGCCAACAAAAACGGACTCCCGCCACTGCAAACTGCAAACCACCAGCTCTGACACACGTGCACACGTGCACACGCAGCGATCGTCGGCTCGTGCCTGCGCTTCGTGGACGACAGTTGAGCACACAACACGTGGGTGAACGCGCTCTATCTCTCTCACGCACACACACTACGCACGTGACACTAGAGCAACAAACATGAGCTCACGACGATCGAGCAGTAGCGCTGGCGGCTCTCGCAAGGCAGCGCTCGAGGAGATTAGGCGGCTGCGCGACGGAGGTGGCGGGAGCAGCAGTGCCGCGAGCGACGAGCCTGCGTCGCGCATTGCAAAGTACGTACCGCAGGAAGAGAGTGTGTACAAGAGCGTCACGGAGGAAGAGTACGCCAAGCTCGTGCGCGAGCGGCGCCAGGGACTGCCGTTCGTCGAGAACGACGACGGTGAGATGGGTTACTTTGACGACGGCGAGGAGCAGTTCTTCGAGTCGGATCCCGAGCCCGACGCTGCGGCGGCCGATGGCGGCGACGACGATGACGGACCGCCAGGCAGCAAGAAGCGCAGCGCTGGCGCACTCTCGAGCGCGTACATGCGCCGCGCGAAGAAGATGCAACGCGCGAAGCTCGGCTCAGGCACCGACCAGAAGATCACCAACATGTTCTTCTCGGCTACGAACGGACCAAAGGGCAAGGGCTCAAATGCTGCTGGCGTAGGCGCTGCAGGCGGCGCGCCAGGTGCTGGCAAGGCTCGCGCAAGCGCCAAACGAGGTGCGTAGTCGACTCGCTCTTGTCTACTGAGTGGCTTCTGCTCTGTACGTACGCACTGAGAGCTACGTGTGTGTGTGACTCGCAGACATTGACTTGGATAGCATGCTCGACGACCTCACGAGCAACCCGACCGAGTCGCGCCAGACGTACGCACGTCCGATGGCATACGCAACGAGCGGCGTAACGACCCAGCGGAGTGCGAGCGCGTCACAGCGATCGACTGTGATGGCGTCGTCGTCGTCATCGAGCGCGCTCAGTCGCTCGTCGCAAGCACTGTCGCGCCACTACGACGATGACGTCGACGATGATGTTGATGTGCGTGACGACAGTGCGATGGACGACGGCCATGCGTTCGAACCAGATGACGTAGGCGACGACCCAATGGACGGCGGCGACGACGACGCTGCAGACGCACTCAAGACTGAGCGAGCCGACCGCGAAGACGACGAAGAGACACCAAAGCCTGCGCTAAGCAAGCGCGACCTGCTGCTGCGCAAAGCGCGCGAAGCGAGTCTGCAGACGAGCGAACCGACTGCGCGCGTGCTCGCAGGCGAAGTCGTTGATGACGAGCTTGAGGCCGAGCCCAAGTACAAGCCAGCGCTCGGCAGTGTCGACGTCGCTGACGTGCCGTCGAACGAAGTCGCCGAGTGGTGGAGTGTCGGCGACACTGCCGTCAAGAGCGACGACCCCGAGAACGAGCCCGAGACGCTTGGGGCAGCCGACACGATCCAGATGTACTGGATGGACGCAGTCGAAGTGCGCGATCGACCGGGCAAGATCTACCTCATTGGGAAGATCAAGACGTCGAACAGCGCCGGACCAAAGGGCTCGCCGACGTACAAGAGCTGCTGCGTGATCGTGAACAACCTCGAGCGGTATATGTACCTCGTCCCAAAGAGCGAGAGCGAGACGCCGCTCAAGGAGCTACCGAAACCCGAGCAGCAACAAGCGTGGATGCGCATGCACGACGAGATCCGCAAGATCCTGATCCCATCGTGCATCACAAGCAAGCGCGACCAGGAGGCGTTCCAGACCAAGCTCGTCGAGCGCGACTACGCGTTCGAAGCCGCGAGCATCCCGCGCGGCAAGCACCTGTACCTCAAGGTCAAGTACGCAGCCAAGTACCCAGCGCCACCGAGCGACATTTGCAACCGCGGCGGCCAGTCGTTCAGCCGCATCTGCGGCGCGTTCACGCGGCCGCTCGAGAACTTCCTCATCAAGCGCAAGTTGCTTGGACCGGGCTGGATCGAGATCGCAAACGTGCGCAAGTCGAACGAGAGCGCGAGCTTTTGCCACGTCGAGTACGAGACGTTTGCGCCCAAGAGCGTGACGTCGCTCCAAGGCGACGGGCTTGCACCGCCACCGCTCACGATCATGAGTCTGAGCCTCAAGACCGTGTGCAATCCGGTGTCGGGCAAGCACGAAGTCGTCGCGCTATCGGCGATTACCGAGACTGGCGTGAGCTCGGACGGCGGCAGCGCGCGCACAAACCCGCAGCACCGCATCGCGCACTTCACGGCGATCCGACCGCTCGATGCGAACGCAGGCTTCCCGGCCGAGTACGTCGCAGCCGCGCAGCGCGACGACCGGTTCGGCCGCAAGATCGAGGACGGCCAGCACGCCGTGAACCGCGAGCGCCTGCGCATTGAATTGAACGAGCGCGTGATGCTCAGCTACTTTCTTACGCGCGTGCAGCACGAGGACCCGGACGTGATCGTTGGACACAACTTGCACAAGTACGCGCTCGACGTGCTCGTGTCCCGGATCGACAACTTTCGCCTCGGTGGCTTGTGGTCGAAACTGACGCGGCTGCGGCGCGGGCGACTCGCGCCAATCAAAGACGGCGAGGGCTGGAACGAGCACCGCATGGACGACCTCGTGAACGGCCGGCTGTTCTGCGACACGTACGTGTCGTCGAAAGAACTACTGACGTCGCAGAACAACTACAGCTTGTCGCACCTCGTGCAGACGCTGCTCGGCAAGCAGCGCATTGACGTCGAGATGTCTGACATTCCTGCGATCCTCCACGGCGGTGCGCCGAACTTCATTCGGTTCCTGCGCCATACGCTTGACGACGCGATGTTTGTGCTCCAACTCATGCACAAGCTCGAGGTCCTGCCGCTCTCGAAGCAGCTCGCGAACCTCTGCGGGTACCTCTGGACGCGCACGCTCGAAGCGAACAAGCGCGCCGAGCGCATCGAGTACCTGCTGCTCCATGAGTTTGGCCGGTCGAAGCACAAGTTTATCGTACCCGAGAAGTTCAAGACGAAGACCGAGGCCGACAAGACCGGCAAGCGCCGCGAAGCGTCGTACGCCGGTGGCATGGTCTTTGCGCCCAAGAAGGGACTGTACGACAACTTTGTCGTGCTCCTCGACTTTAACAGTCTCTACCCGTCGATCATTCGCGTACGTCCAGCATGAGTCTCTGTGTGTGGCTGTGTCTATGGGTGACTGACTGTGTGGCTGTGGCTGGCTATGTGACGTCGTCGTATAGGAGTACAACATTTGCTTCACGACTGTCGAGCGCACGCTCATGGAGGACAACGGCCAAGCAGCACCCGCGAGCAGCAAGAAGGCGAAAAAGAAGAAAGCGACGAAAGCCGTGCCGGTCACGCTCAACGACGACGCGATCGACGATGAAGACGTCGACCACGAAGCCGAGCACGAGGACGCCATCGCAGGCGCCGACTCGGACATCCCGCCGCTCCCGAGCAGTGCGTGCGACGAAGGCATTCTCCCAGCGGTCATCAAGCGCCTGCTCGAGTCACGCAAGCAGGTCAAGCAGCAGCTCAAGGTCGAGACGAAGGCTGGGAACGTCGAGAAGGCAAATAAGCTCGACATTCGCCAAAAGGCGATCAAGTTGACCGCAAACTCGATGTACGGCTGCCTCGGCTTTCGCTTCTCGCGGTTCTACGCCAAGCCGATCGCAGCGCTCATTACGTCGACGGGGCGGCAGACGCTCCAGCGCGCGAAGGAGGTTGCCGAGCAAGAGTGCGGCTACGACGTTGTGTACGGCGACACGGACTCGATCATGGTCGACTCGCGCACGGACAAGCTTGAGGACGCAAAGCGCATTGGCCGCGAGATCCAAGTGCAGTGCAACAAGCACTTTAAGCTGCTCGAGCTCGAGGTCGACTACATCTTCAAGACGATTCTGTTGTTGAACAAGAAGAAGTACGCGGCCCTTGTGCTCAAGGAGCGGCCGAACGGCGACGCCGTGTTTGAGAAAGAGGTCAAGGGCCTCGACATGGTCCGGCGCGACTGGTGCGTCATATCGAAAGCCGTCGGTAACGAGATCCTCGACTACATCCTCTCGGGCTCGTCGCGCGACGACGTTGTCGAGAGCATCCACGAACACCTCGAGCGCGTCGCGGCGCGCATACGCTCGGGCACCGAGCCGATCGAGCAGTTTGTGATCACCAAGAGCCTGAATAAGCAGCCCGAGCAGTACCCGGACCGTGCGAAGCAGTACCATGTCCAAGTCGCAATCGCAATGCGCGCACAGGGCAAGCCGATTGGCGCTGGAACACACATTCCGTACGTGCTTTGCCTCGAAGAGGAGCCCGGGAGTGCGCGCCGCGCGTACCACCCGGACGAAGTCAAGCGCGCAAACGGGAAGCTCAACATCGACGTCGAGTGGTACCTCGAGTCGCAGATCCATCCGCCGGTGAACCGCCTGTGTGCGCACATTGAGGGCACGTCGAGTCCGCAGCTCGCGCACTGCCTCGGGCTCGACACGTCCAAGTTCTCGCACGCAGCGAACCACTTTGGCGACGACGCCGACGGCGGCGACGCGATCCCGAGCGTGCTCCAGAACGACGCCGACCGGTTCAAAGCCTGTGCGCCGCTCGACGTCACGTGCAGTCGGTGCAAGCTCGCGAGTCCGTTCCCCGGCGTGTTTGGCACGCGGCCGAGCGACGGTGCGCTCTTTAGCGGCTTGAGCTGCCCCGAGTGCCGCGCTGACTTTTGGGGCTACGACCGCGAAGGCATCAACGGCCACGTCGGCGACGATCTCCAGAGCGTGCTCTCGAACCGGCTTCATCTCGCAACGCGCGCCGCGACGAAGCGGTACTACGAGGCCTGGGTCGTGTGCTCGGACGTGACGTGCAAGACGCGCACGCAGAAGCAGTCGCTCCGCGGCAATGGCAACATTTGCTCGGCGCCCGGCTGCCGCGCGACGACGACGATGGAGTTTCCCGACAGCGCGCTGTACACGCAGCTCAAGTACTTTGAAGCGCTCTTTGACGTCGACCGCGCGCAGCGCAAGGCGCACGAGCAGCGCAGCCGCAGTAGTAACGGCAGTGTCGATGCTGCTGCGGGCAAGAGCGACTTGCCGCCGCTTTCGGAGCGTCACCGCGCGATCCTCACGAAGCTATACGACCAGGCGTACCACGTACGTCGTCTTGCGATCTCTGTCTAACTGCTTGTTGGCTGCTTGTGGCGTGTGGATGTTTGTATGTGAGGCGGCTGTGACTGACGGTGTGGCGCTTTTGGCTTGGCGTTCGTGTCGAGCAGGCGGTGCGGCGCAACGACTACAACTGGGTCAAGCCCGCGATCTGGCAGACGCTCTTCACGTGAGCCGACAAGCAGAACAGCAGCAGCAGAGAGAGAGAGAGACAAGCAGGCAGACATCACCAAACTGTACTGGCGAGCGACGCGTCGTCGCTGCTTTCGAGCCGTTCGTCGCAGCTACCCAGTCGCGGCTCACACTTGCTCACTATGGATGCACACACTCACACACTCAAACAGACCCACTCATCTGCATCCGTTGGCTTGTGGAGTTGTTGCGGAGCTGCTGAGCTGTGAGGTCGTGTGCTCGTATCGCTCAAGCGCGCATCCATTTATACATCTATTGATCGCCAATCTAGTGCAAGTCGATCATCTGCCTACGAGCAGCAGCGTCGTCGCCTGCTGGCCAGTCGACGCACTGCTCTCGTCTGCTCTGTATCGCCACCACCACCTGTCGCTGTCGACCGAGTGCTCGCTTCACACGGGCTGCACGCGGCTGCGGTACGCGTACGACGCGATCGCTGCGATGACGCCGACAGCAGCAGCGCGCACGAGGAACGAGGTCTGCACACACACACGCATACAGACACACGCATAGTAATATGAGTGAGCCACATGTGCTGCAGCCGTCCATCGACGACGACTGACTGGCTGACAGTTTGACTGACCTTGAAGCTGCGACATATGGAGCTGCCCATACACGAGCGATCGCGAGTGTCAGCATAGGCAGCACACCGACCAGACGCGCCATCGAACAACACACCGCATCCTGTACACTATAGTTGCGTGACGCACCTCGACGTGGCCTTTGCGTGCTGCTGCTGCTTCTTCTTTAGAAGTGCTGGCGCCACGCGCACGTACGGCCGCTCAACGCCAAAGCGCTGCTGGAACGCAAACGGGAACTGCATGTAACTCGAGTGTCTGCCGCATAGTCAACGGCACAGAGCCCATCCATCCAGTCCGTCAAGCCAGTCCGATCCACATGCAAGCCATGCAGGGCATTTGACGACGACAAGGACGCACTGTATTGCAGACGCAGTCGCGTCGTCCGCGAGCAGCAGCAAGTCGCTCGGCGGGACCAAGTGGAGCAGCAGCGCAGCGCGTGCAATCACGCGCTCGACGTCCATCGAAAGCGGGAGCTTGGACAACAAACTGTGCATCGCGCCAAAGTCGCAGTCGCACTGCAGCACGCGCGTGCGCGCCTCGAGCACGACCTGTCATAGAGTTGCGATGTAGTCAGAGTTGCTATCCAGCCAGACCGACAGTCATACAAGGACAGATGTGGACGTACGGCGGCCGAGAGGTACAGACAGAAGAGCGGATGTGACACGAGGAGCACGTCGTAGAGCCGCGCGACGTCCTCGAAGCGCACGAGCTGGTGCGCAAACCACGTGATGAGCCACGGCAATGCAAAGAACGGCTCGACCTGTCGACATCAGTCCGTCAGTCGAACAGTCAGGCAGTCCGTTACGACGACTGACTTCACGTAAGTACGCACCCCAGACGCGCGCATGTACGCGTGCAATGGCTCGTCTTCAGCTTGCAAGAGCGGGAACAGCAGCCGCGTTGCGTGCATCACAGTCTCAAAGCCATTGCGCATCGGCTCGCGCTGGTACGTCGCACAGACGCGCGTCACGACTTCGAACGCGCGCTGCTCACTGAGCGTTAATAGAAAGACCGAGCAGACGTCGTGGAAGCCCTAATGTAGGTACATGCATAAGAGAGCGACTCGGTCCGTATCAGATGGACTGCGTCCGTAGTCTATCGATATAGTGTGAACGCACCTGGTAGTAGTGCAGCTCGTCGTTTGTACGCAACACAGCATTGATGACGTGCGTGAGTGCGCGTCGCTTGACCCGGCGCTCGGACGCGCGGATCCCACGCACGATATCGTAGTGCCTGATGCAGAACGGATAAGCATGCGCGCGTGAGTTGATTGACAGTAATAGCAGCACTAGCACCATGCACCGCACCAGAGCGACCGATCAATGTCTTTCTCGAGCTGGCTGTCGTCGCGGTGCGGACCGGTGCACCGCGTGACAAAGTGGTTCGGGTCGTGCGTCTCGAGCAGAGCAACGTCGCTGCAGCCTACGAGGAATGTCCAGATGCGCTGGCGGAACGTGTCGGACACGAAGCCGCGCGGTGCAAGCGCGAGCTGCCGCACCTCTTGGAACGCAGCTGCAGTCGCAGCGTCCAATGCCGTCGACGACGTGCCTGTCGGTTCGTTGAGATCAGAGGCAAGTGTCTGCAGCGTCGCACAGACACTGCGTAGCACATGCTCCTTTGCTTCGATCTCGCGGCGCTCCTTCTCGGCGCGCGCGCGGTTCGGTACGCCCTTGCCGCGCCGCCGCAGATCGGCTCCGCCGCCCTTCTTGCGTGCCATGTTTTGTGTGCTTGTTGTATGTGAGCTATTGTGCCGTTTTATTGACACTAAACCGTGAAACTACTGATATGTGTGATTATTTTTAATGAACGCTATATGACTACAAAATGACATCTTTCCAATTGTCTGATTTGCTGCAGGTCAAGGACCGCGAGCTTGCGGCGCTCGGCAAGCAGCTCGAGACTGCGCAAGCAAGGATGGCAGAGATAGCGGCTGCGAAGGCTGCGCCGCTGCGCATCGACAGCTCAAACAACAACGGCAGCGGCGGCAGTG